>CM035198.1:1857066-1875417 GCA_020233015.1 Callinectes sapidus | reverse complement strand
ATATATCTATATCTATATATATATATATATATATATATATATATATATATATATATATATATATATATATATATATCTGGTATGCATGTGAGATTATGTAACTTGTTGATTGGGTTGCATAAAGAAACTCACGTGAGATTATTCATCAATGATCTCTTTAACCAAACTTCTTCCCCTATCCACTCCTATGCTGACGATACCACCTTGTACTTTTCCACGTCTTTCCATAGACAACCAACCCTTCAGGAAGCTCACGCAGGGAAGCCTCAGAACGCCTAACTTCTGATCTCTCTAAACTTTCTGATTGGGGCAAAGCAAACCATGTGTTGTTCAGTGCCTCAAAAACTCAATTCCTCCACCTATCAACTCGACACAACCTTCCAAATAACTATCCCCTCTTCTTCAATGACACTCAGCTGTCCCCTTCTCCTACACTGAACATTCTCAGTCTATACTTTACTGATAATCTAAAGAGAAAACTACACATTGCCTCTCTTGCTAAAACAACTTCTATGAAGTTAGGTGTTCTGAGCTGTCTCCACCAGTTTTTCTCACCTCCCCAACTGCTAACTCTATACAGGGGGCCTCATCTGCCCATGTATGGAGTATGCTTCACATGTTTGGGGAGGCTCCACTCATATAGCTCTACTGAACAGGATGGAATCAAAATCTTTTTGTCTTATCAACTCCTCTCCTCTGACTGACTGTCTTCAGCCTCTTTCTCATCACTGCAATACTGCCTCTCTTGCTCTCTTTTACTGCTTTTTTCATGCTAACTGCTCCTCTGATCTTGCGAACTGCATACCTCCCCTGCTCCCGCGGCCTCACTGCACAAGACTTGCCTCTTCCTCTCACCCCTATTCTGTCCATCTCTCTAATGCAAGAGTTAACCAGTATTCTCAGTTTTTCATCCCTTTCTATGGTAAAGTCTGGAACTCTCTTCCTGCTTCTGTATTTCTATCTGCCTATGACTTGAGCTGTTTCAAAATAGAGGTATCAGGACACTTATCCCATTCTTTTGACTTATGAATGAGAACTTTCCCAGGGACCAGCACTTCAGTGGGCTTTTTTGCTTTATTTTTGCTGCCCTAGGTCACCTCCCTTCTGCACATAAAAAAAAATTATCCTTTTTTACATTTCTAGGTAGGATTTGAAGAGAACCATCATGAATGTCTGGCAGATACTGACAACTGTATTGTTTCTGCTGAGTATTGGTGGAGGTTCAGAACAGTGCACAAATTCTGAGGATGGAACAGCCAAGGCTGGTGACTCTTGTGGATGTGGTGCTACCAGTAGAAAGATATCAGCAGCTTCAGTGGATTCAACAAAAACCTCCTCGATGGAAGTAGAAAGTAATGAAGAATCCCCGAGTCATAAGTATAGTGAAGAGGCTAATGTAAACCAAGGTCTACCTCGCACAAATCAAATGGTTCATATTCCTGGAGGCAAGTTTGTGATGGGCACAAATGATCCAGTGTTCACAGCCGATGGGGAGCAGCCAGCAAGATGGGTGGAAATAGATGGTTTCTACATGGATGTTTATGAAGTTTCAAATGCAGAATTTCAGTTGTTTGTGCTGGCAAATAACTATGTTACAGAGGTATGTGGATTGGATTATTATTAAGTGCTCCTTACAAGAAAGAAGAAATACAAAGATCTGCAATACAAGATTCCTCTGATTGGTTGATAGGTGTGACTTTAAGAAAAAACAAAATAAGTAAATAAAGAGATTATCATCTCGTGTAAAGTAGATATTAGCTAAGAACAACTTCCTTTCAGAAACAGGGTGCATCCACTGAGTGATTGACATTTTTAGTCATTTTGTTCATTAATAATTTCTATTTTTCTCAACAGGCAGAAAAGTTTGGTGATTCATTTGTCCTTGATGGAGAATTATCAGAAGAAATCAGATCCACTCTTCAGAATGCTGTTGCTGCTGCTCCTTGGTGGGTCCCAGTCAAAGGGGCTGACTGGAGGCATCCTGAAGGACCAGATTCAGACATTTCTGGTAAGACTGTCAGAACTGTTGCTTGATGGTTCTTTCCATCTGTATGCTCAAATGAGGTTGGACAGCAGGTGGAGTGATGTACTGCATGCATGAAAACTGGGCATTGGCAACCTGTGGCCCAAGAGCCAAATGCAGCCAGCAAGCTCTCCCCATACAGCCCACAACACCTTGCCAGATTTTAATGAGGTGCAGCCTGTAAGATATTTCCTGCAGCCCAGTGGGGTTTTCTTAACTGACAGCAAATTTAACAGAGCCAATCACCGGCTGTCTTTTCCCCAGCCAGCACAGGTAAGAATGTTAGAAGTTATTCAGAATTCGAAGTATTGACTGATGTTCCACAGTCCCCACTTGACTTGGTCAAGTGGGGACATTGCTGGGGGGGGGGGGGGTGGCCCACAAGGTGACCCAATCATGGCCCAGTGGCTCACGACCTGGTTTAAGTTGCCGATGTGATACCTGATGTAAAGGTAGGAGTGCATCAAGAATCTATCTTTAGGTAAAGCTCCATTATCTTCCTTAGATAAACTGTTCTTTTGTTATTATTGTAATTATTATTATTATTATTATTATTATTATTATTATTATTATTATTATTATTGTTATTATTATTATTATCATTTTATCATTATTGATATTATTGTTTTTGTTATTATTATTATTATTTATTATTATTATTATTATTATTATTATTATTATTATTATTATTATTATTATTATTACTTACTATTATTATTATTACTTACTATTATTATTATTATTATTATTATTATTATTATTATTATTATTATTATTATTATTATTATTACTATTAGATGACTGAGGATTACTGGACAGACCTAGATACTGTGTAAAAGGTCTTAAGATCCTATTTTACTTAAAGTGAAGCAATGAGTACTTAGCTGCTATATTATTAACTTTCTATTGTTCATTTTCAGAACGGATGGATCACCCTGTTGTGCATGTATCATGGAATGATGCTGTTGCTTATTGCAAATGGATGAAAAAGCGCCTTCCTACAGAAGCTGAGTGGGAGCGTGCATGTCGGGCTGGAAAGCAAGATAGATTGTTTCCTTGGGGAAATAAGCTTACTCCAAATGAAAAACACAGGTGGAGATGTTCTACTAGTACTTTTCTCTCAAAATTCTTTAGAAAAAATTCTTTAGAAGACTTCTAAACACCTAGATAACCATAATAATTTTCATATACTTTGATGATTTCTCTTATTAACTTTCAGAGCAAACATTTGGCAAGGAAATTTCCCAACTACAAACACAGGGGAAGATGGATACCTTGGTCGTTGTCCAGTCACTGCCTTCCCCATTAATGGTTATGGCCTGCACAACATAGTGGGCAATGTCTGGGAGTGGACAGCTGATTGGTGGCGTGTGAATCACTCACCAAGCTTGCAGAAGAATCCAGTATGTATCACTTATTTAGAAAGCAGTTATGGTTATTTAACTAAATGACAACAATATTTTCAAAAGAAATTATTTTACTTAGTTTCACCTAATCAGTTCCCATAACAATTTTTAAAAAATTTCTGTTGTCACATTTTATAAATTTGCCAAATACACTGTAATGTTTCTCCTACAAATTAATATTAATGATAATTTTACTATGACAGGTTTTAGCGAATCTTAACTTAACCTAATACCTTATAGGTAATTACATTAAAACACACACACACACACACACACACACACACACACACACACACACACACACACACATACTTATCATATCCAGTATGTTATTTTTTTAGGATATTCTTATAGTTTGGAGGAGGGAGAAAAAAGTGGAGGAGGAAAAAGAAGAGAGAGAGAGAGAGTGGCACAAATTATATAATTATAGATAATGACTGACTGGGTCATCAGAAAAATCAGTAATACTTTGTGGACATGCCATATGCACTTACATACGCACATACATACATCAGCTTGTATGATAGAAATGTATGTGAGAAAATGGCTCAATTTACGAATTTTTGATTTACGAACACTTTTCTAGGAACATAACTCATTCATAAAGTAAGGGACCATTACACACTCATTCACATACTTATACAATACATATAAACAAATAACAGCTATAATGAAGTGTGAGCATACCATATGTACATACATACACATACTCTTTCTTTACTTATGAATAAATAGATATCAGGTACAATGATACTTAGACATATTATATGTATATACATAGAGATACTCATTCACAAACATATACAGTATACATACATAAGTAAAAGAGATGGGAGTTACATTGAAAGGATGAAGTGGAAATGTTTAATGGTTTTGGAAAGTGGTGAGGGAAGGAGCATCCTGAATGTGTGCAGGAATAGAAGTGCCAACAATATTAACATACACAATATAGCCTAATTGTAATTATTTTGTGATGTTTGACAACCTTATTTATGTAATCATATGATTACAGTAGGCCTAGTAAACTTAAACTATGTTCTGATTTTTTTAATACAATGTAGCTATATAAGATCGTGTGTTCTGTTCCTCTTACATGTACCTCTCCATTGACGCGAGTTTATTTTACACGTTTTTTTCATGTATGCAAGGTCCAAATTCTAAACAAATTGATAATTTATGTTTTTTCACTTACACTCATCCCCTAGCTATCACGGGTTTCACTATTGCCTTTCAAAGCTATCATGGGAACAAAAAGACACATTTAAATGGCTAACACGCATCTCAACTAGAGCTATCACAACTCATGAACAAGCCTATCCAGATAGCTATGTCATACTACTTGGCCAGATTCGCTTGCTGATTGACTGAGTTTGAGTGACATATTTGGCTGTTATTGGCTAGCAAACTCTTGCTACCCCCCCCTCCTCTGCCACCCATGGTTCTCAGACGTACGATAATTATCATACAAATACAGTGGTACCTCTTGATTTGAACACCCTTTGACTCGAACACTTCCCAATCCGAACGCGGCCTCTCTATTCGAACACAAAAACACGTGGCGGCCAATGTGCCTTTCTGCCAGTCGGCCGGTCTCACTTGCACTTCTCCGCCGTGAACAGCTCTCTCTTGTAAACAGCTTTCAAGTCCCTCTGGCCCCTAGTTGCCTTGGTTACTCTGGCCCCTAACCCTGATCACTTCCTACCTACCACCCCAGTCAATGCAGCTTCTACTCTGGTCACTGGCAAACTTATTTACTAATGAAGATATATTTAACACTAAACAACCAATGAAGAATGAATTGTTAAATATCATAATATAATAATTCGCGGTTTTGTACAATAACTTATACGTTTCTTGAAATAATTCCTGTTGGAAATGATGTTGTGAGAATATATTCTACTTGATAAGAAAGAGGGAGAGAGAGGGGAGGGGGGAGGGAGAGAGGATGGTGAGTGGCTGGAGGAGGGAGGGAGTGGGGTGGGGCCCTACTTGGTCTGCGTATCGAATGGGAGAGTATAAGGACAGAGAGAGGGGGAAGGGGGGAATACTACGCAATCTGTTCCTGTATTCAGTGCATGGGAGGGAGGCGGGGACCCAGGAGAAGGCTTGTCTAGTCTTCATTGGGACTCGGGAGTTTCATACCAAAGTAAATAAGTCTTTTGTTATGCGTTTTTTTATGCATTTCATCTCTGTGTTTACTTTATACTCTCAAAATGTGAAGGATATTTATGAATTATGAAGAGATGAGGAAAATAAGGTGCCAATATGTTAAATCCTGTTGCCACTCTGGTGGGTCAGGACCAATTTTATTTTTTCCCATTACTTCTTAACAATGGCTGTTGCGTTTTCAGGTATTGCAGCGATGTTATGGGACCAATTTCTTGCAATAGCTGGGGTTGAGTGTATTATTTTTTTATTTAAAACAACCTGGAAAGGATTAAATGTTTTTATATTAATTTCAATGGTAAAAATTGCTTCCTAATTCGAATTTTTGCAATTCGAACAGCCAAAAAGAACGAATTAAGTTTGAATCAAGAGGTACCACTGTACAATAATTTAGCATACTGTAAGATAAAAAAATTGTGTGTATGATAATACAATAACTTGCAGTTTTGTACTATAATTTATACTTTTCTTGAAATCATTCCTTTTGGAAATGATGCTGCGAGAATATATTCTACTTGATAAAAGAGAGAGAGGGAGAGAAAAAGGGGGGTAGGGACAGAGGATGATGAGTGGCTGGAGGAGGGAGGGAGTTGGGGATACAGCCTGTTTGTGTATCGAATGGGAATGGATAGGGATGGAGTGAGGGGGAGGGGGGAATACTACGCGATCTGTTCCCGTATTTAGTGCATGAGAGGGAGGTGGGGATCCAGGGGAGGCCTCTTTAGTTTTCATCAGTATTCAGGAGTTTCACACCAAATAAGTTTTTTGTTATGCCTGTTTTTTTGTGTATTTCATGTCTGTGTTTACTTTATACTATCAAAATGTGAACGATATCTATAAATTATGATGTGATGAGGGGAAAACAAGTTGCCAATATGTTAAATCATGTCACCACTCTGGTGGACCAGGACCAATTTTATTTTTCCCCTTACTTCTTAACAATGCCGATCGCATTTTTAGCTATTGTGGTGATGTTAAGGGACCAATTTCTCACTATAGGTGGGGGTTGAGTGTATGCACAATATTTCATTGAGTTGCCAACAAATGTCGCATGCGAGTTCATTTTATGTCATGCAAGCAATGACAGTTACACAAACACGTGTACATGCAATATATATATATATATATATATATATATATATATATATATATATATATATATATATATATATATATATATATATATCCTGGGCGACTTTAATGCTGTCGCTGGCACCGAAAGGGCTGGCTATGAAATATGTGTTGGTCCCCATGGTTCTGGTACCAGGAATGACAACAGCTCTTTCCTTCTGAATTTTGCAAGATCCAGAAGGCTGAGAATTGTGGGTTCCTGGTATCAGAGACCAGCGCTGCACCGCTGGACTTGGTATAGCAATGCTGGAGGGGTAGCGAAGGAGATCGATCATATCCTTATCAGTACTCGTTGGAGGATCCTCCAGAACTGCAGGGTTTTTCGGAGTGCCGAGTTCTTTGCGACTAATCACAGGCTTGTTGTTGCTTCACTCAAGCTTCATATCAAGTCCAGAAAGCCTCCAAGATGCAACCACACTGTATTTCATCTTGAGAATCTGAAGGACTTGACATGCAGTGACAGTCTCCAATCGGTTTGGAGTGCTCGATACCATTGAGGACCCTGAGGAGCTATAGGATACCTTCAAACGTGAGACTCTTGAGGCTGCCAAGGAATGCATTGGGGAGCGCCCGAGGTCACGGAGTGGCTTCACCTCGGTAGAGATGCTGGAAAGTATTGAGGAGAGCCGCGCTGCCAGACTTGCTGGAGACCATGACCACTACAGGGCTCTGTCACGTAGGACTAGAACTCTTCTGAGAAGAGACAAGGAGAGGTACGTCAGGGGTCTCGCTGAGGATGTCAAGTGTCATTTAAATGCTAATGACCTCAGACCTGCCTATTGAGCTCTGAAGAAACTCCGCTCCAAGTCTACTTCTCAGGTGAGTGCTATCCGAACAGCAAATGGTTGCCTCGTATCGGACGCAGATGGGCAGATGGCTCGTTGGGCTGAGTACTTTGAGCAACTGTTCACGGTGGATCCTCCAAGCGGACAGCTCCAGAGTGCAGGGTTGCAGACGCTGGATGCTGATCCACCCATTGACGAAACCGCACCCTCCATTGGCGATGTCAAAGAGGCTGTGGCAATGTTGAGGGGTGGAAAGGCAGCTGGCATCTGCAACATCAGTGTGGAGCTGCTCAAAGCTGGGGATGAAGCTATGATCCGTGGGTTGCATGCTGTCTTGACTGCTGTATGGCATTCAGGTACCATTCCTCCTGACTGGAAGAAGGGGTCGGTCGTCCCTATCTGGAAGGGGAAAGGGGACCGTCAAGACTGCAGCAACTACCGTGGAATAACTCTGCTCAGCATACCAGGCAAGGTGCTTGCCAATTTGCTGCTGATGCAGATCCGCACTCACCTGCTGAAGCACCAGAGACCTGAACAGTCAGGGTTCATGCCCGGTAAGTCAACAACTGACCGTATCATAGCGCTTCGCCTATTGGTGGAGCGCCAACGTGAGTTTCGACAGGGAATGCTTGCAGCCTATGTCGATCTCAAGAAGGCGTTTGACTCAGTGCATCGAGAGCCACTCTGGGATCTTCTGCGTCTCCGTGGGATTCCTGCAAGGATTATTGGTCTATTAACTGGCCTGTACTCCGGGACTGTAAGTGCTGTGAAGTGTGGAGGAGGCGTGTCCAGCTTCTTCCCTGTGAATACAGGTGTGAGGCAGGGCTGTGTGCTTGCTCCATCACTTTTCAACACATGCATGGATTGGGTACTAGGCAGAGTTGTGGAACAAAGTCATTGTGGAGCATCTGTCGGCAACACCAAGATTACAGATCTTGTTTTTGCTGATGATGCAGCAATCTTCGCTGAGTCACTGGAGGTTCTGGTAATGGCTCTAGAGGCACTGCACGAGGAGGTGAAGCCCTTGGGACTTAAGGTTTCCTGGGCCAAGACCAAGGTCCAGGTGTTTGGAGGCGTGCTGGATGAAACAGTACAGTCTGTCCATTCGTGTGGCGAGGACATTGAGATCTTGAAAAGTTTCACATACCTTGGTAGTGTAGTGCATAACGATGGTGGGTCGAGCCAAGAAGTCACACAGCAGATTGGCCTGGCCCACGGCGTTATGGATTCGCTCAACACAAGTATTGGGCGTTGTCGATACCTGTGCAGACGGACAAAGATTCGGATCCTCAAAGTCGCTGGTGATCCCTGTCTTACTCTATGGTTGTGAGACATGGACACTGAACACCGACCTGAAGAGGCGAATTGATGTCTTTGGTACTAGATGCCTTCGCAAGATCATGGGATACCATTGGTTTGACTTTGTCTCAAATCAGCAATTGTTCCGTGAGACCGATTTGAGGTCTTTTACTAGCATAGTCCGTCAGCACCAACTGCAGCTATATGGGCATGTGGCACAATACCCAGAAGCCGATCCTGCTTATTGGGTTGTTTCCGTAAGGGACAACTTGACTTGGAGGAGGCCAAGGGGACGCCCACAGAACTCTTGGCTGCGGCAAGTCAATGCCTCCTGCTGGGAGTCACTTGGTATGGGAAGGGAGCCTGCATGGAGACTTGCGAGGCGTGACTGCCAGGGGTTGCGCCGTAGGGTAGGCAAGGCAACGCGCCCCCCGGCGTTTGCCCCCCATGATTGATTGATATATATATACCATTCCCTAGATTTACAAATTACACTTAACCCCCAGCGATTGTGAGAAATTGGTTCTTAACATCGCTGCCATAGCTAAAAGCGTGATAGCCATTGTTAAGAAGTAATGGAAAAAATCAAATTGGTCCTGACCCACAAGAGTGGCAACATGATTCAACACATTGGTACCTTGTTTTCCCCTCATCTCATCATAATTCAAAGATATCGTTCACATTTTGAGAGTTTAAAGTAAACACAGATGATGGTATGCATAAAAATAAACATAACAAAAGACTTATCTACATTCGTATGTTAATTGCTAGGCTTGAGAAGGTGATATTTTATGTTGTTTGAGGTTGTTTATTTGAGTCTGGTACATTTCCTCATAGGAGGATAGAGCCTGAGTATAGCTGCTATCTTGCCCTCATTATTGCTGAGAGTGTCCTTCTCCAAGATTTGTCGAATTTGGAGGCCATATTCTAGCAGCTTCTTAATCTCACTGATAGGCAGTCCTTTCTTCTCAACACCAGTCAACTCCCCATTTTCCCCTGTAGACTCGTTGATAACAAACTTAGCCCCCACAGAAATTTTACTGTGTCCACTTTTAACCAATTTCACTATTTCCAGTTTCACTGCATATGTAAGATTCTTCATTTTCTTATTTGTTCCCTGGTACTGCTGTTGCCTTTTGCTGGGTTGGGTTGGGTGGTAGGGACTTCCCTGGGTGGTCAGGAGGGGGAATAGCAGCCACTGTTGCAAAATAATACATGGGTAACCTTGAATATCATTTTCACTGCTACTTGCATGTGCCAAACTAGTCTACAAATTGAGAGGGTGGCAGAGGAGGGGGTAGCAAGAGTGTGCCAGCCAATCACAGGCAAATACATCATTCAAACTCAGCCAGTCAGCGAGTGAGTGTGGCCAAGTAGCATGACGTAGCCATTTGGATAGACTTGTTCATGGGATAGGCTCATTCACGAGTCGTGATAGCTCCAATTGAGATGCAAGTTAGCCATTTAAATGTGTCCTTTTGTCTTCTTGCGATAGCTTTGAAATGCAATAGGGAAACCTGTGATAGATGGGGGATAAGTGTAATTATGTTCCTAGAAAACAAAGCATAATTAAAAAATTCATAAACAGAGTCTTTTCTCCAATACACGTCCATTATATAAGGTGAAATACATTCCTACAACCAAAAATTGTGTCCCTGCGTTATTGTAGAATATATATTTCTGACTGGTTCGGTTATCGTTGTTGCCATCATAGCCACGAAAGCAGACGATGCATCAGTGTTACCAGAGATAATCAGCATGAAGAACAATGTCATTCTTGATTGTTAAGCTTGATACAACTGTTTGTAGGCAGCAATTACATTTTGAATAGAATGTTAGAATTTAGCTTCTTTCATGATTAGGTTCATTGTTAATTTTCTGGGCGCCTTTTTCAGTCATGATAAGCACCAGCTATGGGCAAAACACAGCTGTTTTGTGGTGTATTGTTTTCTGCTGCTCATTGTTGTTCTTTGCCAACATGGCAAGCTTTGTCTTTAAGATAATAGCTTTTCTAGCTTTTTGGAGCTTGTCAGAACACTTAATTAAACTTGTACCATACTTGACTAGCATTTTGTACTGTTGTAACCACTAATGATTTAAAAAATTAGAATCATCATGACAGTTGCTGCATGGTACAAGTTCAATCAAGTGGTCTGACAAGCCCAAAATAAGAGAATTTTGTCTATAACTTTGAATTTTCCATTCGTAAATCATTAATAAGAACCTAATTATTTTATTCATAACTTCGAAAATTTATAAATAGAGTGTTTGTAAATCAAGGGAGTGCTGTATTTATTTTATTTATATTGTTTTTGTTGTCTGCGACCTCTTCAAAGGGTCCTGGTAAACTTAAAACCCTGTGTTGCCCTACCTAACCTGCCATACTCTGTCTGCAGGTGTAGCTCAATAATGTGGTGGACACCACTGGCAGGTGGTCTATGATAAGTGGCTTAATCTGCTTGAAAAACAAATCCTTTGACAAAAATTACACCAAAATCAAGGGTACATAAGTATTTCAATTCCAGCCAGGTACTCCTGGTTGGAAAATCATTTTTGGACTTTCACATGGTATAACAACTGAATTGGAATTGGAAAAGCTTGTAAATTGGATTGAACTGGAATTGAAAATGTATTTTCAATGAATTAGAATTGACAAGTTTAGGAATTAAATTGAACTGGAATGGAACATCTATTTTTTAAATGAACTGGAGTAGAATTGAATTGATTATGATTAATTCAAAATTTATGTTGCATTCAAAATTAATTGAATTGTTAAATGTTAGTTTCCCCCAACCCTGTTCTAAATTGGGAAAGGTCACACATGCAGGTACCATATATCCAGCCTGACAACCCAAGTAAAGTAGACCACATTAAGGTGACTTTTCTCCACATATCTTTTAAAGTTTTCTCAATCTGGACAAATAACTTGTGGGATAATTTGGTTTTCCTCTGGATATGAAAATGAAGTTGTCCAGAGTCAGGTATAGTCATATTGCCAGCCTGTTTAGTTACTGGCTGTGTGACAATGAATAGTGTTACACCATTCATGGAGCATAGAGACATTGCATCATTACAATTGTAGGTAACTCAGGAAAGTTTTTCGAATTTATTATATCCAAATATTATAGTATCAACATAATAATTCTTATTTTGTTTGGTTCCCTGCAGTAGTATTTCATGATCACCAGGTTATTGTATATACTTGTACGATTATAATTATTTTTCCTTTTTTATTTTTTTATTTGGTGTCTAAATTATTTAACAATCCTTCATGCATAGTCATTCAAACTAACAAGATGTTTGTTGTTTAGGTGGGACCACAAACTGGAACTGACAAGGTGAAGAAGGGTGGCTCTTACATGTGCACAAAGGAATATTGCTACAGGTAAGGTCTCTCAATCATTTATTCTTTTTCACTTGCAAATGTATATACATATATGTGTGTGTGTGTGTGTATATATATATATATATACATATATATATATATATATATATATATATATATATATATATATATATATATATATATATATATATATATATATATATATACATATATATATATATTTCACTTATTTATTTGGAACAGAGAGAGAGAGTGTGTGTGTTATAGATTCACACACACACACACACACACACACACACACACACACACACACACACACACACACACACACACACACACACACACACACACACACACACACACACACAAACAAACACACAGAAACATGCACAGTGCTGAACATGGTTGTGTGTATTTACATGTGACACTGACAAAACTGCCATATGGTCATCATCATGGCAACAAGTCATCTGTGTGTATTCCCACTGCCACCTCCCTCCCCACACCCCGCTCTCCACAATGGCCCCAGATACTGCCAAAAATCCATTTTTGTGGTGAAAAATGCTTAGAAATATGGTAGCTACAGTACATTTTTAGTTACAGAATTGTGTATTGAAATATTTGTGACACATCTCTATAGCGTAGATATCATTTAAGGAAAATAAATTTTTTCCTGATATTGCCGCACCACGGGAGCCCCTCCTAATCCCATAGCCGTAGTTTATGATAATAGCATCGCCTGCATCATCTGCCGTGAGAGCTATCTAACGGTCAAAGTTGTCACTCTCTGAACAAATACACCCTGCTTCAGACAATCCTCCGGACCATGGACATTGACCGAGAAATTGAAAGTCCGATTAATTGAGGTCCGAAAAAACGAGGGCTGACTGTATATATATATATATATATATATATATATATATATATATATAGTTCGATATATGTCGTTTTTGTTTTGCGCCCCCTCTACAGGAATGCATCCCCTGCGTAAATTGAGAGGTACCTATACATTCCTATTTAGATATAAATGAATGTATATGTATGTGTGTGAGTATTTACCTAGTTTATCTAGTTGTATCTACAGGGTTCGAGCAGTGCTCCTATCCTGTCTCCTTATCTAAATTTATCCAGCTTTATCTTGAATGTATGCATACTCCCTCCGCCATTAAAGGGGTCGTCTTGTATACCAGTAATGGGCTATTTATGAAGCTCAGCCACCAGACAACTCTACAAGTTAAGCGATAACCGAGCCAAAAATGACTTCATCCTTACCGTGATTTACCTACGGTTATAAAAGCAGTTACGTGTGAAAGTAACTTCATGCACGAGTTGGATAATGAAAAAGCTTCGCAAGAAAAATATAGCATGAGAGAAAACATTTCTCTCCTTAATGTATTTTCCTGAGATGTGAAGCCAAAGTTGACAAACTGGCACTCTCTCATCTCACCTTTTTGACATTTATTAACAATAAAAATGCAAGATCAACACTTCCAGGCCTCTCTAGATATTTGATTCACATTAGAGTATGGAAAATAAATTTAGGTTTTAAGTGTCAACTTCTCTTTTGGCGTATATTTAATGTTAATAATATTGAATAGTTCAACAGCGGATATCCGAGCTCAGAGACCGTCAGTCATCTGAGATCAGTTATGACTCATATTTGTCTTGATTTTATCCGAGGAGGACCTCATCACGGCGCTGTCTGCTGTCATTCCCACAGATCATGCTTCAGTATCCCCACTTCCACACACCCCGTGTGGTCCTGCGTTCCCAGAGCCCTCCCTCCCGCCCTCCAGCTTGAAACACATCAACTTGTAAACACACCTTGCTGGTGGTCTTGGATTAGGGACAGTCTCCTGAATCTTAAGTGGCAAGATTTGCCTCACTTTGATATTCGTCAAAATAGAGACTGATACACTCTAAACGAGTACTTTTCTAGCTGAATAGTGCACACTGATTATGCTAAATGGGTGAACAACACAATATTAGTTTAATCTTATTCATAATCCTAAGAACAATGTGAAATGGAATTGCCAGATGTTAAACATTCTGGCCCTGGTTTCTCAAGATACATCACGGTAAACGATCTCCAGTGTACTGCTAAAATGCTATTATATTACTTCACTTGTACATAATGATACAATGCCACACAACTGCTTGGTTAAGTACAGAAAAATCGCGATAGTTAATATCTTGCTTGGCTCAGCTATCTCTTACCAGCCAGTGACATCTTGTGGCCGGCGATTTTCATAAATAGCCCATTGCCCAAAACCTAAATTTTTCCCTATGAAATTGGGGTTTGTCTTATATACTGGGCCGCCTCATTGTCCAACATATTCTTCACTCCTACACTAACACTAGCCTCAGGATCTTCTTTCAGGTAGATCTCCTTTAAACCTGTTTGGGACATCTGTGCCTTTTCTTTAAACACAACTTTTGTTGCCCTTGGCCAGCTTTCCCCTCTTTCATAAAAAAATTTCAGCAAGTGAAAGATGTACACTTGGCCCTCAATTTAACAGACCCTGATGTAATGGACTTGAGATTAGATTAACAAAATCTCAATGGATATTATGTCTATCTTTTGCTGCCTTAGAACCTGATACTGAGTTTTTCATTATGTATTATCAAAGCAAGCATGCTTCTACATTTAAACATATGTACCTATAGTCTCATCTATATTGAACATCTAGTTTGTTATGCTAAACCTAGATATAACCTCTAATTGTATCACAAAGAGTTCAGCAGCTTCACTGTCAGCACTAGTCTTTTTCAGTATCATGGGGACACTTCAGAAATTATAAATCTTTCCTTTGCAGATACAGATGTGCTGCCAGGAGCCAGAACACTCCTGACAGCTCTGCTGGAAATTTAGGCTTTCGATGTGCTGCTTCTAGTCTTCCTGAATATCTTTATGATAAAGAATAAAGGTAACCTTAAATGCAATATATTTGATTCAAGAAACAGTATTTTGTATTGACTGTCATTATGTGAGAAAATTTCATCTTAATCTTTTAGCGTAGATCTTAAATTGTATATATTATTTAGTGATATTGAATATAACTGTGAATAATAAATTTACCAGGGCTCCCTTTCTTGATCTTAAGGATTTATATAAGTTCAGTATTTGATTGGTTTTTAAATTTATTTTAGCTTTTTAAAGAAATATAAATGCTTAAACAAGATGGGTACAGTTCAATTTAGATTGCAATTCATTACATCAAAGTACGAAAGCTATCTTGGAGTTTAGACTAGTATATGTAATTTTTTCTATATTCTCTCAACTCTTTTCTTATGTGTTCATTCATCTTTTATGACTTGAACTGCTTTAGAAAAAATATTACAATTATCTAAGAGTCATCCCTTTTAATTATTTTGTTTATACAACAGCTTTGCAATGTCCATCTATTGTTTATTCATTATTTTTTATTCACATTTATTTATGTATCAAGAATACTACTTCTTATTTATTGAATGAATATATTCTCACTTCATATGAATCTTTAGATCCTTGACACCTTTAAGGCCTATTTTTGGATGATGAAGAAATCCTTGAAATTTTTTTGGTGGACTTTGGTTTCAATGGCTGTGGTACAAAAGTAACAAACTACAGGTGAAAAAATCTGTAGGTTTAGTTCTAAAACACTAAGGCCCTGTTCACATGAGGCGATTTCTGTTGCACGACAGCACTTACTGTACTAAACTATGGAGCTGTTCACATGTAACTTCCGCGACTGTGACAAGGCTGCAACTTGCTGGCAGCTGGAAATTCCCATGTCTTCCTCGCTGTTTTTTGTGGGGGCCATTCAACAGCCAAATGCATGCTGCCTTCTCGACATCCATCCTGGGCCTGACTGCCATTGTCAGAGCTGAGAGGATGCACATACACCCCCAAAAAATAAGATGAAATAAAATGAATAAGGTAAACTATCAACCGCAGTGGTTCTGCCATGACTGGAATTGCCCCTTGTGAACACTATAGCGGCTTTCTTCCAACTGTAATTGCACAATAGGAACTGGCTGTTGTTTAATGTAATTTCATCATTGCTTGCATCCATACTATCTAAGCTTGTAATTGCAGTCTTCCTATTATGTTTTCCAGCTGTTCTCTTATCATCAATGACCTCATTCTAGTCACTGAAATCTCAGTGATAACTTATAGATATTTGTAAATTATTATTGGCCGACACTAGGTACCACTTTAACACTATAAAGATACAAGTATCTGGTTAGTCATTTTAAAATGGGTCCATTACTTCCAGAAGTCCAGGATAGCACCTTTAATAATATAAATTGTCTTAGAAGTTCTTTTCCTGTGGAGTTATAACATAACTGTGATCACTGTTTGTCTCCCCGACTGTGTGGCACTTGGTTTGAGTGCCCTACATAGGGAGATCTGAGATACCTTGTATGAGAAAGACACTTACAGAACAGTGTTATTACTCAATAAAACTTGAAACATGCCTTTTAGTCTCATAATTTCAAACATTAGTATAAGTTCATAAAAATGGAGAGAATCTTCTATTGGTAATATACAACTTATTATTGATTATAATTGTTAGTGAAATATTTCCTGGCTATGGAGCTTCAAAATAATATCAAGAACGGAGGCCAGATCAAAATTATTTATTTGCCTCTATGTATTTTTTATTTGACAGCAATTATATTAGCTGATGAAAATTCTCTCTCTCTCTCTCTCTCTCTCTCTCTCTCTCTCTCTCTCTCTCTCTCTCTCTCTCTCTCTCATAGTCATCCCTATCCTGTGAAAAATACAATTCAAGTACCTCTCAATTTATGCAAGAGATGATTCTTGAAGAGGTCGCAGAAAACAAAAACAAAGCTGTGTCTATGTGTGTGTTTGCGTATACACACACACACACACACACACACATATCTAATAGGCAATTCGGATTCAGACAAGGAAAATCATGTGTGACGAACCTACCAAGTTTCTATACATGGAATGTATATGGAATGGAATGGAAGGAATCGATAACAAAGAGGCTTGGGTGGATGCTGTCTACCTAGATATCAAAAAAGCATTTGATAGAGTTTTGCACAAAAAACTCTTATGGAAAATGAAACACTGAAACACATAGGTGGGCTGACAGGGTAAGTATTAGAATGGATGCAAGATTATTTAAAAGATAGAGAAATGAGAAATGTAATCAGGGAAGCAACTTTAAGTTGGAAAAATTTAAGTGGAGGACCGCAGGGGTTAGTCTTAGCACCCATAATGTTCTAGATATATGCAAATGATCATTCAGTGTGACATGACCAGCTATGTGAATCTGTTTGCAGATGACACCAAATTGATGAGAGTTGTTAAGAACACTGATGACTGTCGAGAGCTACAAGGAGATAGAAACAAGATTGATGAATGGAGTAAGAGCTGGAAAATGGATTTTAATGCAAAGAAATGCCATGTGATGGAACTAGACAAAAGCAAAAGAAGGCCAAAATGGAGCTAAAAGATGGGACAGGAGGAAATACTTACGACCAAGGAAGAAAAGATCTGGGGGTGGTGATACAAGATACACTGAGCCTAGGACGGCATATAAATCAACTATTTGGATTAACATACAGAACATTAACCAACATTAGGGTGGCTTTCCATTACAAGGATAAGGACATGATGAAAAAAATTCTAACCAGTATGATACGTCCAAGGTTGGAATATGCCGCTGTGGTCTGGTCACCTAATGCAAAAAAGGATATAAGGAAATTAGAAAGGATCCAAAGAGTTACCACAAAAATGGTACCAGAATTAAGGGAGCTAACATATGAACACAGATTTTAAAAAATGGGGCTTCCAACTCTACAAGATAGAAGAGAGCGAGAGAGAGGAGGTCTAATAACTCTATATAAGATAGTAAGTGGCATTGAAAAGCTGGACAACCAAAACCTGGTGATGATGAAGGAAGAAACCAGACAGATAAGACACTCAAGGAAGATCAAAAAGAGTTGGTGCTTAAAGGACACAAGAAAACACAGTTTTCCACATAGAATTGTGGACACATGGAATGGATTAAAAGAGGTCATTAAAGCAACCAATATACATAAATTCAAGGAAATGTTGGATATATAGAGATATGGAGACAGGATACTATGAGCCCCGCTCAAACCCTGTATAATACAACTAGGTAAACACACACACACACACACACACACATATATGTATATATATATATATATATA
>CM035198.1:1838502-1856634 GCA_020233015.1 Callinectes sapidus | reverse complement strand
ATATATATATATATATATATGTATATATATATACAGTGGTACCTCTTGATTCAAACACCCTCTGACTTGAACACTTCCCAATCGGAACACATTTGGCGAACAAATTTTGACCTCCAATCCGAATGCTTCCTCTCAATTCGAACACAAACACACGTGGCGGCCGACTCCGCCTTCCCAGATGGTACTCAGGAGCAATGAGAACATGACTAAATACTAAGTGTAACTCTAAAGTGAAAATAAAATACATGTAAGTTGTATTTTTTAGTTTCATTGACCGAAAGTTCATAGTGTATAGATTTTTTTTTGCGGCCACTGTATATATATATATATATATATATATATATATATATATATATATATACAGTGGGGTCTTCGAGTAATACGGTATTGAGTACCATGAAAACGAGTAACACGGTGTGCATGCGTGCCGCAGTGTGGCTAATTATAGAAACAGATGACCAGCCATTTTCTTTGTTTTTGTCCCAGTGTCCTTGCACCCCCTCATCCGTGTATTTTTTGCTTCATTACCACCTTGTCATGGCTCCCCCTCGCTCAAGAAAAGGATGACATATGCTGAGAAGATGAAGATTGTCCAGGCTATTGAGCGGGGAGAGAAAAAGGCACACCTCGCCCATAAATATGATGTCATACACACCATCTTCAAGGACAGAGAGAAGATCAAGAAGATGGCCAAGAGCTGTGCGGTGCAGTCCAACACCCTTATGCAGTCTCTCACCCTGCACAAGCTAACCCTGCAGGATATTGAACGAGTCATAGCAAGATTCCTGCAGAAGCAAAACCGCCTTGGCCTGCCATTCAACGAAGGAATGATAAGGAGGAAGGCGAAGACTATCTACAAGGAGGTGGCATGAATGAGGGGCATAACTAACCCTCCACACTTCATTGCCTCCGAGGGATGGTGCTCCAAATTCATATGGCGCCACAACCTCTGTCGGGTTAGCGTCACAGGCGAGGCTGCCAGTGCTGACGAGACTGCTGCTCAAGAGTTCCCCTCCACCCTAAGGAAGATCATACAAGAAGGTGGCTACACACTAGACCAGATCTTCAATGCAGATGAGACTGGTCTAGTGTGGAAAAAGATGCCCACCAGAAGGCAGTCATACAGTTTTGGAAGAAGTTTGACATCAAGACTGCTGTTGACCTCTTCGTGAAAAGCTGGAAGGAGCTGTCTGACGCTACAGTACACCACGCTTGGCATAACATTCTCGAAGGCTTGCCTAGGCACAAGTTGGACCACCCAGAGAGCCAGCGTCAGTCTTACGACGCGACTGTTCAGCAGGCAGTTCAAGCAGCCCGCCATGTGGTAGGGATGGATGAGGTGGACTAACACGACATTGAGGACCTCATCAATCCTCCTGAAGAAAAGACAATGGCTCAGATCTTTGACGATATAGAGGAAGAGGACGAGCAGCAACAGCAGCAAGAAGAAGAAGGAGCAGAACCCGGCGAACCAAGGACAGCTGAACTGTGGAAATTCCTTGGGATAGTGGAATCTGCAGTTCGACAGTGCTTCGCTATGGACCCTAACAGCACCCGAGCCTACAGTCTTGATGGATGTGAAGCATTCTGTATGAAGATATGATGATATGTTGGGTGACAGAGTGAATAGAATCAATTAATCAATCATGGGGGGCATACGCCAGGGGGTGCGTTGCCTCACCTACCCTATGGTGCCACTCATGGCGGTCACGCCTCGTGAGTCTCCATGCAGGCTCCCTTCCCATACAGAGTGACTCCCAGCAGGAGGCATCGACTTGCCACAGCTAAAAGTTCTGTGGGCATCTCCTTAGCCTCCTCCAAGTCGGGTTTTCCCTTACGGAAACAACTCGACAAGCAGGATTGGCTTCCGGGTATCGCGCCACCTGCCCATATAGTCGCAGTTGGCGCTGATGGACTATGCTAGTAATAGGCCTCAAATCAGTCTCACGGAACAATTGCTGATTTGACACAAAGTCATACCAGCGGTATCCCATGATCCTGCAAAGGCATCTAGTACTAAAGACATCAATTTGCCTCTTCAGGTCGGTGTTCAGTGTTCATGTCTCACAACCATAGAGTAAGACAGGGATCACCAACGACTTGAAGATCCAAATCTTTGCTTGCAGAGGTATCGACAACACCAAATACTTGGGTTGAGTGAGTCCATAACACTGTGGGCCAGGCCAATCCGCCGTGTGACTTCTTGGCTCAACCCACCATTATAACCGGCACAAGTGCCAGTTTCAGCAGGCCGCCCTTACTGCCTCTCTCTTGATAAAGGCTAGAGTCCACAAACATACCCTGGACGGATACGCTGTGTTTAGTCCGTTAAGGGACTACTAGCCTGAGAGACTTTCTGTTAGCCCCAAACCCATAATGCCTTATGGGCGATATTGCCTTCTCTTAAGGGAAACAGAAAAGACAGTTTAACTGCCACTCTCTCTCTATCTGTTTATTTGGTAAAACAACTCGCAGGTCACTGTGCGCTGCAATGCACCCACAATTTACAGTAAGAAAATATGTGCACATATATACATTAAGTGCATGTATGTTTTCTGTGTGTGTGAAAGATGTGTATGTAAAAGAGACGCAGCCGATGTATGTGTTTGTTTGTGAAAAGAAGGTGTAGAGTAGAAATAATCGGTGTTTCTAGGTAGAGGAAATAAAATGTGTAAAGAGAGTAAATAGAGAACGTGAGTAGAGAATGGTGGAAGTTGAGGGCACACAAGACTAGATTAAAATGCACACTACAATACTCCCCCCCTAATTTTGAGGGAGGAGAAACGAAACTTTTCTTGTGTGCACTGTAGGGTCCTTCGAGGTGCACGAGACGGTGGCAGGTGTGGCAGCGGTGGTCGCAGGCGAGGAGACGTCCTGGAGCAGGTAGGCAGGTTTCACTCTGTCTACCGCGACAGACTGGGTGAACATCTTCCGAGTGCAACGGAGGACTTTGAAGGGGCCCTGGTAGGGTTGCTGGAGGGGCCGCCTGACGCTGTCGACTCGGAGGAAGATGTGGGAACAGCTGTCAAGGTCCTGGCTGGTGAAGACTGCAGCGTTCTTCGGTGTGCGTGGCCGCACCGGCCGGAGACTCGCCAAGGACTCCTTGAGGGTAGCTGCGAAGTCCTGGACACTGCTGGGTGCGAGGACAGGTTGGCTGGTGAGGAGTTCGCCTGGCAACCAGAGGGTGGAGCCATACACCAGCTCAGCAGAGGAGTGCTGGAGGTCCTCCTTCAGGGCAGTCCTGATGCCGAGGAGTGTGAGGGGCAAAGTGTCCACCCACCTCTCATGACAGGGTGAAGAAGCTGTTAGTGAGGCCTTGAGCTGGCGGTGGAATCGCTCGACCATGCCGTTCGCCTGCGAGTGGTAGCTGGAGGTCCTGAAGGGGTTGATGCCAAGTAGAGTCATGATACGACTCCATACTTGGGACACGAATAGGCCACCGCGGTCGGACGTGAGGCTGAGAGGGACGCCAAACGTGGAAACCCACGTCTCCATGAAGGCACGAGCCACCGTGTCGGTGGTGATGTCCGCCAGTGGGGTAGCTTCGGGCCATCTGGTGAAGCGGTCCATGCAGGTGAGCAGGTACTTTTAACCCCGGGAGTATGGCAAGGGGCCCACAATGTCAATGTGGACGTGCTCAAACCTGGTGGAGACTGGTGTGAAGGTGCCTGGAGAGGAGCGGGTGTGGCGTGTGACCTCGGAGGCCTGGCACTTCAGGCAGGTGCGGGTCCACAGCCTTACGTCCTTGTTGATGCCGCTCCATATGAAGCAGGACGTCATCAGCTGCTGTGATGCGCGGATGCCAGGGTGAGAGATGTCGTGCAGCTGCCGGAACATGGGGTACTGGTGTTGTACTGGTAAGTAGGGCCGGACGTTGGAAGTGGAGACGTCTGCGTACAGCTGCAGGGTTGTTCCTGGCACTAGCACCTTATTAATGTCGAGTGCCGCGTTGTTTTTCAGCTGCTGCAGTTCAGCGTCGCTGACCTGGTCTGCAGCAACAGCAGCATAGTTGAGAGGGGAAGAAGACACAGCGCTGATATTGCGGGAGAGTGCATCAGCTGGGGCGTTGTCACAGCCTTTGATGTAGCGTATGTCTGTGGTGAACTGGGAGACATACTCAATGTGTCGCAGCTGGCGTGGAGTGTAGGTTGACTTGTTCTTGTTGAGTATGGCGGTGAGAGGCTTGTGGTCAGTGAAGACGTGGAACTGCTGGCCTTCCACGAAGTACCGAAAACGCTTGATGGCACGGTAGATGGCGAGAAGTTCCCTGTTGAAGGCGCTGTAGTTTGCTTCTGCAGGTGTGAACTTCCTCGAGAAGAAAGCCACCGGTTTCCAGCCATCACTGACGAATTGCTGTAGCACCGCACCGACACCAATGCTGGAGGCATCAGTGGAGATGGAGATGTTGGCATCAGGAGAAGGGAAGCAGAGGGTGGAGACTCTGAAGAGGGCTTCCTTGGAGAGAGTAAATTGAGAACGTGAGTAGAGAATGGTGGAAGTTGAGGGCACACAAGACTAGATTAAAATGCACACTACACCATCGTTATATACTACACTACCAAGGTATGTGAAGTTTTTCAAGATCTCAATGTCCTCGCCACACGCATGGACAGACTGTATGGTTTCATCCAGCACGCCTCCAAACACCTGGAACTTGAGTCCCAAGGGCTTCACCTCCTCGTGCAGTGCCTCTAGAACCATTACCAGAACCTCCAGTGACTCAGCGAAAATTGCTGCATCATCAGCAAAAACAAGATCTGTAATCTTGGTGTTGCCGACAGATGCTCCACAATGACTTTATTCCACAACTCTGCCTAGTACCAAATCCATGCATGTGTTGAAAAGTGGTAGAGCAAGCACACAGCCTTGCCTCACAACTATATTCACAGGAAAGAAGCTGGACACGCCTCCTCCCCACTTCACAGCACTTACAGTCCCGGAGTACAGGCCAGTTAATAGACCAATAATCCTTGCAGGAATCTCATGGAGATGCAGAAGATCCCAGAGTGTCTCTCGATGCACTGAGTCAAATGCCTTCTTGAGATCGACATAGGCTGCAAGCATTCCCTGTCGAAACTCACGTTGGCGCTCCACCAATAGGCGAAGCGCTATGATACGGTCAGTTGTTGACTTACTGGGCGTGAACCCTGACTGTTCAGGTCTCTGATGCTTCAGCAGGTGAGTGCGGATCTGCATCAGCAGCAAATTGGCAAGCACCTTGCCTGGTACTCTGAGCAGTGTTATTCCACGGTAGTTGTTGCAGTCTTGACGGTCCCCTTTCCCCTTCCAGATAGGGACGACCAACCCCCTCTTCCAGGAAGGAGGAATGGTACCTGAATGCCATACAGCAGTCAAGACAGCATGCAACCCACAGATCATGGCTTCACCCCCAGCTTTGAGCAGCTCCACACTGATGTTGCAGATGCCAGCTGCCTTTCCACTCCTCAACTTTGCCACAGCCTCTTTGACATCGCCAATGGAGGGTGCAGTTTCGTCAATGGGTGGATCAGCATCCAGCGTCTGCAACCCTGCACTCTGGAGCTGTCCGCTTGAAGGATCCACCGTGAACAGTTGCTCAATCTCCCCATCTGCGTCCGATACGAGGCAACCATCTGTTGTTCGGATAGCACACACCTGAGAAGTAGACTTGGAGCAAAGTTTCTTCAGAGCTCGATAGGCAGGTCTGAGGTCATTAGCATTTAAATGACACTTGACATCCTCAGCGAGACCCCTTTACGTACCTCTCCTTGTCTCTTCTCAGAAGAGTTCTAGTCCTACGTGACAGAGCCCTGTAGTGGTCATGGTCCCCAGCAAGTCTGGCAGCGCGGCTTTCCTCAATACTTTCCAGCGTCTCTACCGAGGTGAAGCCACTCCGTGACCTCGGGCGCTCCCCAATGCATTCCTTGGCAGCCTCAAGACTCTCACGTTTGAAGGTATCCCATAGCTCCTCAGGGTCCTCAAGGGTGTCGAGCACTCCAAACCAATTGGAGACTGTCACTGCATACTGTTGTGCACATGTGAAGTCCTTCAGTTTCTCAAGATGAAACACAGTGTGGTTACATCTTGGAGGCATTCTGGACTTGACATGAAGCTTGAGTGAAGCAACAACAAGCCTGTGATCGGTCACAAAGGTCTCGGCACTCCGAAAAACCCTGCAGTTCTGGAGGATCCTTCAACGAGTACTGATAAGGATATGGTCAATCTCCTTCGCTATCCCTCTGGCATTGCTATACCAAGTCCAGCAGTGCAGCGCTGGTCTCTGATACCAGGAACCCGCAATTCACAGCCTTCTGGATCTTGCAAAATTCAGAAGGAAAGAGCTGTTGTCATTTCTGGTACCAGAGTCATGGGGACCAACACATATCTCATAGCCAGCCCTTTCAGTGCCAGTGACAAGATTAAGTCACCCAGGACAATGGGTGCATCACGACAGGAACACTGGTCCAGCACAGAGTCGAGTTTGGCGTAGAACATCTCCTTCTCTTCAGTTTCACACACCTCGGTAGGAGCATACACTGGAACAACGGACATGAAGCCTATACAGTGCTTCAGCCTTAATCGCATTATACGCTCATCAACCGGAGTAACCTCAACAACAGACGGCAGCAGTCTGCTGGAGACACCTATGGCTACCCCCTTGACATGGTGACCATTGCTCATGCCGGACCAGTAGAAAGTAAAGCCCTTACTACTGGTCTCGCCACTACCAGGCCTCCTTGTCTCAGAGAGCCCCACCATATCCACCTCAGCCTACTGAGCTCATCCAATAAATGATGCAGTCGGTGATCCTCTGAAAGACTCAGGACATTCCAGGAGCCCACACACAGAACCCTTCAAAGGTTCACCCCAGGAGTGGTCCAACATGTAGGCGCCACATCTGCAGCCCCACCGGCACCCTCAAAATTAGAAATAGGGCTAAGGGGTCCTCCCGCCCCTCTCAGGACACAGGGCTCCCGCAGGCTTTCCCCTGCATCCATCGTACTGGTAGGCAGGCCCCTTTGCTGCCTCGGCACCCGAGAGGTCTGCACGGTCGGACCCCCCAGCATACTTGGATCCGGGCAGTGGCCAGAGGCTCACCCGCGCCTATAGCTCCTACCCCGACCTCTGCCTCCAACTTTGGTGGTGGCTGTGGATGTTTTTTATGGGGAGGGGTTGCAAGCCCCACCCCAACCAGCTAGGTCAGCCATGGGCAGGGACACTGGTATCCCTGGGGAAAAGAACCCTGGCTGCCCAAAAAGGAAAAAGAGGAGGCACAGATGAGGAGAAACAGAGGGGGGGAATGAGCTATGGGAGGTAGAGGGCACTCACTCCTCACATGGAAAGAATCCACCCACCACCACCGAATAGAATGCAGCAACGCAAAATCACTGCATTCTTCAGGAGGCTTCAAGAAGAGCAGCAGCAGCAGCAGGCAGTGGTACAGACTGAAGAAATTGATGCTGGGGTTGACTCTGATGTCTCGTCAGACTCGGACATTGATGACGTGATGTCAATGTCACTGTTCGAAGGATTTGACAACCCCCGAGCTGACGAAGAATCCGAGGAAGAGGCAGTGACTGCAAGACCAGCATCACCGCAGCCTTCTACCCTGGCTGAATCTCCCCCCTCACCCTGTAAGGTGGGGGGGAGAGGTGAGGGGGACATCCAGCGCACAGAACTTCAGCACCATTGTTTTCTAATCCTCTTCATGCCCTTCCTCCTCATCCTCCTCCTCCACACACACATACATACGTACACACACATGCATATGTGGTGAAAAAAGTGAAATATCATTTTTGTTTTCTGAGCGAATTAGGCAAAGTTAGGGGAAAAAAAGTGAGAAAAAGCAGAGTTTTCGATTTTGGCCAGAACCAAGATGTTTTTTTGTATTGATTTCTTAAGAACGAGTAATGCTGTATCGAGTAACGCGGTGTGTTGCTAGTACCATTTTGCGCGTTACTCAAATACCCACTGTATATATATATATATATATATATATATATATATATATATATATATATATATATATATATATATATATATATATATATATATATATATATATATTGTTACGAACCCATGTAGGGGGGGGGGGGGCCGTGGCCGTGGGTATGTGTGTATGTATGTGCGTGGTGGGCGTGAGAGTAGACAAAGAAGCAACGGGTCTGGGACGGAAGGAGAGAGAGAGAGAGAGGCCGGAGGAGCGACACAAGGGAGAAGGGAGCTTTTGACGATTCAGCAAATAGTTTCTGCCGCCACCCGGCGACAGGCAGTGAGGGGAGAGAGCAGAGAGAAGAGAGTTGGGGCCCAGTGAGGAGGACAGAGGGAAGAGCTGCCTCGCTTCCCCTTGTTCCTGGACAGATAGATTCTGACTGCCATGTAATAGTGCCTGTGCGTTGGCAGTGTGTGCGCCTGGACTGTGTGTGCCTAGTTGACATTGTGGAAGCCTGCTGGGAGGCCGTGAATGAGGTGTGAGGTGTGAGGAGGCCCGAGCTGCCGCCTTGCTGTGTCGTCTTGCTGAGCGCGCCTTTGTCATTGTGTGAGGCGTGTCACGGTCCCCCGTGTTACCTGTAGTGCTTGCTGAGTAAACTAGCCAAAGTGAACTCTGTGTGTTTGCTTTGTCCCCCATTTTGAGCTGCTATAGGTACACTTCGCTACACTTGCCCATCCGAACCGTGTGGAAGTTACGCAACCCCCCTATGCCCTGTTGCCCTGCTTGTGCACCTGGGAGGCCTGTGTGAACCCTGTGGCCTGAGACGTGCTGCTGAGGGCAGAGAGAGGAAGAAGAAAAGGGGGGGTGAAGTAACAATATATATATATATATATATATATATATATATATATATATATATATATATATATATATATATATATATATATATATTCAAACAGGAATGTACACAATTTAGTGGCTCTTGGACAGGGTGAGCTCCTCTCTTAATGGATGACAATGTTTACCGAGTGATATGGTCAGAGATGGCGTCGGCGTCATGTTTATAATACTACGCTATTGTAAACATGACACTAAAGCCAACTCCAACTCGCCACGCTATATCAATAAACAATGTTCGACGGACAAACATTGTTACCATATCGTAAGAGAAACAGGATGAGGTCATAAGCGTTGAAACGATGTAAGTAGATCTGGCAATAAACAGTGGTACCAGATGAGGTTGTATGCCACTGTTTTTACTCTGGTCACAAGGCAAAGACCGGCAGACAATGTTCGAAGGTGATGTCCGGTGGCAACACACAGGTGTTCAAGTCAGTGTGTGGACTTGAGCGACAGGTGGTTGTTGCTAGCGTCTAGTGCGGTACATCACTACCATGATGCACAAAAAAATAAAGAAAAACAAAACCAAGAAAATTGCACTGTACAGCATGATAATTGCTGTACTATGTGAGGACAAGGAGGTGACAAGAAGGGAATGGTGCAAGGACTGGTTGCAAAAACGGAGTGAAAGAGGAAGTCATGCAACCATTTTGCAGGAATTGCGAATTGGTTATGAAACAGACTTCACAAATTATATGCGGATGGACCTGAATACCTTTTATGACTTACTGGAAAAGGTAAAACCTTTCATAACCAAGCAGGACACCTGTATGAAAGAGAGCATTTCATCTGAAGCACGTCTAGAGGCAACGTTAATTTACCTTTCCACCGGGTGTTCCTACAGTTCCCTGTAGTACAGGACAAGAATATCAAAACCGAGACTGTCTGCAATCATTCCTGATATGTGCCAAATCATCTATGATGTGCTTAAAGGATCCATACTTAAAGGTAAGCAATGCTTGTTTGTTACAAGTTAGAGACAGGTAATAAAAGTACATGCATAATGTGAAGATAATAAAATTACATGAATAATGTGAAGGAAATAAAAATTACATGCATAATGTGAAGGTAATACGAGTAAAAAATGACATGCATAATTTGAAGGTAATAAAAATGACATGCGTGAAGATTCATGCATGGATTCAGCCGGTATAGTTCGATAAGCAAGAGGGTCTCTTTTATATCCCAATGGCAACTTTTCTCCATGACAGACGTACGGCTAGCCATGTTGACAAAGCAGTTGAGAACTATTCAATTAACAGAATTAAAAAATTCGGTAAGCAAGTGACTTTGTTTATCGTGTGCCTGGCAGCATCGTATACTACCACGCCTCACAGTGTCTGAAGTTCCGATACAACGAGCATGGACAGTGTTCGGTATATATCTCTTGGTGTTCTCTTCTGACGTCATCAGCGAGCTTTTCCGCTTTCCATTGTTAGTTGGTAACAATGTTTGTCCGTCGGACAATGTTCGACCGTGTGAACGCACCTTAAATCGCCAGGACCAGGTGGTATTTTTCCGAGAATTCTCAAGAAGTGCAGGCAACAACTACATGAGCCCATTACAAAGATATTCAGGAATTCGTTAGATACGGGAATAGTTCCCAGGTTATAGAGGCAGGCAAATGTAGTTCCCATATTAAAAAAAGGGCATAAGGCAGAAATAGTCCGGGAGCCAGGAGGGGTCCACGTGCACCATATTGATGACAAAATTCTACAACCAGTTTTGAAATGCTTAGACCTTCCTCTTAAAGGTTTGAGGTGTTCCCAAGCTGAAATATTGCCCCATGACCTTTTTATGACCCCATGACCCCTAATTTTGGCCATTTTTGACGTCAGGAGGGAATGTTCACAGATAGTTTATCAATGCCTCTAAAGTGGAGTTTTTCATCATGCTGAACACGATTATGATATTATTTATCCTATCAGAGTACTCTGTGACCTACAAATCCAAGATGGCGGCCGTCGGACAAATTGAAAATTGGATGAAACTGACTATCTGGCGTTATAATACCACTTTTATGTCTTTTTCTGAATTATTAGGTGCCTTATTGCAATTATTTTTAGAGCAGGACAATTGAATATATAAAATAATGCATTTGGGGTCCTAACCCCTGCTAAACTAATATATGTGTATAAATATATATATATATATCCACATACATGGACATAGGCCTTATGGTTCAGTGGTGGTTGTTTGCTATTATAATCTAGCCGACTGCACATGATTAACTACATAATCTTATTCTTGTTCCTTCAGGTGTCTGGTGCTTCTAATGAACTAACCTTCATGGTGGTGGGAACTTTTACATTCTAGTCTTATAAGAACAATATACGTACAAGCATGCCAAAAAAGAAAGGTGATAGTTTAATTGCCAAAGCAGGACTGGTCCCAACTCCCGTATGCATCATTCATTCGCCATCCGTCAAGAGTCCTGGCCCATTTACACCTTTTAGGAATGTCCAGTCTCCACCAACTGAAAAACTGGCAGATCTCCTCCATGTGCGTGATCGCCGGCTGGCTGAGCCCCTTGATTCCCCCTACCGCCTCGAAGCAGAGTGTCGGCAGCTTCCTCAGTCCCTTGATCAAGTGGACCTAGAAACGACGGGCTATCACAGGCAGTGCTACGCTAGGTTCACAAAGAACTTAAATCGACTTAGGCAGCCTTCTGATGAAGCATATGCTTCCACCTCTACTGCTCCATCCAAGCACCATTCCCCAAGGAAAAGAACGAGTGATGGTGAAGTGCTATTTCCTCCAGAATGCATATTCTGTGAGAAAGTGGAAATAAAGACACATGGGACCACAGAAAGGCCTAAAGAGTTTCCTCATTGGAAACATAAAGATTCTGAATGGTCCAAAATTGCACCAATAGCGGAATTGATGGGCAACAACCGCCTATTCCGTCTCATTGCTGGGGTGGACCTACATGCCAAATCGGCAAAGTCCCACCGGTCATGTTATGTGGACTTCACCTTATCACACGAAAACTTCAAAACTTCAAGCGTGTCCACTCAACCCACGAGACTGGTCGAGCTCATCTCCTCGCTGTTCACCAGAAAGCTTATGAAGCTGTGTCTCACTACATAGAGGGAAACATCATCAATTGCAATCAAGTGGTGCCACTCTCCACTCTTCGTAAAGTTTATATTGATGAACTTGAAAAAAACGGAGCCCCCAATCCTGCCTTTAGAAGCGAGAAGCTGTTGCTTCGCATTAAAAATGATGAGCAGCTTGAGAAGATCATGTACTCCAAAGTGAGCTCTGACGACCAGGGGTGTATCTCCATCTGGTTCCTCTACCGAGGTGACATAACGACATCTGATGCCATGGCTATGGTGTACAAGCTTGCCAACACTGACAACATTAAGAATGTAGGATTATGCATCCACAATCTCATCAAACGAGCTTTTAAGGACAGTACAGATTTGCTCTGGCCGCCCACTGCACATGACCTCCCATCACCCGATGGTCTACTCCCATATAAGCTGGTGCGGTTCCTCAACTTCGCCATTACTGGCAGTGGTGAAGTAAAACAGGAGTATGAGAAGACAAAGCGGCTTGTCCTCTCCATTGGCCAGGATATCTGCCGTGCCGCAACTGAGGGTCAGTGGAAGCTGCCGAAGCACATACTCATCTGTGCAACTATACGCCACCTCTACCGTGGGAAGCAGCTCGCAACAATTCTCAACCGCCTTGGACACTGCGAGAGTTATCATTTTGGGCTTGAATTGGAGACAGCACTGGTAAGTTCTAATGAAATAGATGAGCAGTACATACATAAACATACTGTACATATACAAGTTGTTATATCATGATGAGCTACTTAGCATTTTTATATGCATGCCATCTTATTTCCATTTCAGGCCGAGGCAGTTAATGAGGTGTCCACACTTCTCACGCCCCATGTCATCACTGGGGATGACAATGTCGTGGTACACAGTGAATGGGACAACCTCAATAAGATCAACACTTCCATACATGGAAAGAATATCGTCAACAGTGCCAGTGGGATCATCCTTCAAGAGTGCAAGCCAGGCTCATCTACTGACAAAACTCGCACCCTTCCTCTTTTTGACCACACAAAGAGACGCTCCCTCAAGGTTGCATCTCAAGAGACCTTACCCCCCTTTCATCTTCATGACAGAGTTGGTCCTAGGTTCCCCGCTGGGGCTTCCTTCAATCCTCCACTTGTCCTAGAGACAGAGTATGCAGCTGCATTGCACAAATATTATATATGGCTTTTCTGTCGGGGGATTGGTAACAGACTTCGTTACCAAACTTTCCCTCTTCTTGGAGGTTTCACTTCCGCTACAGGTGCATCGCCATTACAGAAGACAACCATTGACTACTTTACCCCCATAGATCAACCAATCACGGAGTATGCTGTGGTGCAGGAGCTGTTGAAGCGTTCAGAGGATGCCACTGCAGAGGTGGGACAGGAATATACTCTCAACACCTTTGATCTGGGTGTGTGTATGAAGGCTCTTCCACTTCTGTGGAAATATCCTGAACGATACAAACACCATGTCATCACCCCAGGTCCTTTTCACACTGGCATGAATTTCATTGGAATGCTGACTTACCATAAGTGTCAGGGATCTGGTTACCAGGATATTCTCTTGGAATCTGGTTTGGTCACCTCTGGCTCGCTCTGTTCTGTCCTCAAGGGCAAGGCATACAACAAGGCACTTTTTTGTCTCAAGACAGTAGTTGAAGCCTTGGAGCGGCTCCTCATCGAACAATACATCAAAGAAAGTGGAGAGATCGAGGACCCTCCAGCCCTGCATAATCTTGTAAATTCGTTGACCTGTGACAACCTAGAGGATGCTCTACAAGACCAGGAGACGCTGGCACTGGTGGGCAAGTACCAGGCATTTGAGAACAGCGTGAGAAAGGGACACTTGGGAAAGACAGCTGTATTCTGGATGTCTGTCATTGACCAGGCACACCTCTTCATGCTTTTGCACTCTGTAAAGACGAACAACCTGACGCTGTTCCATCACTGTAATGACCAGATGACAGATCTCTTCTTCGCTTTCGATGGGCAAAACTATTCCAGGTAAACGCAGCAAATTGTTTGGAAGAATTCCTGAATGATTTCATATGCTCAAAAGCGCCTGATTGTGAGAAAAATTTTCTGTATCCCATATCACTGACTATTCTTTGCAGGTACTTGACATGGTTCAGTGTTTTCCTCACCAATATTGAGCTCACACATCCTGGCGCCAAGAGTCTTCTGATCAAGGGTGGCATTGCTGTAGCCCATAGCTTCATTCCAGGAGCACTGTCAGCTGTTGACAAGACTATAGAGGAAACCTTCATGAAGTTTATCAAGTCTTCAGGTCAGATTAAACACATTTCACAGATAACAGTACCTGCCCCATGACATTTGACGGACTTGTTTTCCAAAAACCCTATGTAATATTAGCCATCCTTTCATTTCAGGAGGAGCTCATGGACTATTCAACATGTCTGGAGCCTACCAGCGTTGGTGCCGCACATCCTCGATCCGTGCACAATGCTTTGAAAAGACACTAGAAATGTGTGGTCTTTTGGATGACCCTGATTGTCCTATATCTGGGAAGCATCGTAAGCTGGAGCAAGCCAACATCCGCAAGAGTGAGGACGCAGTGCAAAAGGTTCTCACTGCCATCAGATCCTTCACCAACCCCTTCACCATCTCAAACAAGGGCCGTCTGTACTCGCTGGCATCAGGCGCCCCTATTCCCTTCGATGTGGAGTTTGATGTGCTGAGAGCAGAAGCAGTTGGTAAGCAGGCTAAGGAGATTTTCATCCAGCAGCGATTTCAACAAGCGACTCTTAGCTTCTTTCAGCCAATTAAACGCCAGAAACTGCTCACCATGGAGGCCTGTAATAAGAAGGTTATGCTCACCTCCTCACAGGGCAAGGTAAGAATAGGACTATTATTATACTATTACAAAGAATCAATAATAAATTACACAACTTCATGTCAAAAGGAAATTACTAATGAGCACAATGTATTCTTTCAGTTGGTACAGTACCAGGAGCAGAGTGATCTGGCATTTCAACTCCTCATCAAGTCACAGTTGCTAGACAAGCCCCTCGACCTTGAAATGCTTAAGAGCTACTCCCTCACTCCAGTTCCTGCCAGTCTTGGGACACCAGATGGTTTCTCTAACAAAACCAACAAGGCAGCAGCCATGCACTTTTTGCTGGAGGATATGGCTGAAGAGGAAGACCAGTACCCAAAAGATTCAATCTGGATTCAAGATGGGAATGCCCTATTCCATACACTCACTGCTCTACCACCTACATTTGGTGAAATCTGTTTGAAGGTCCTTGATCACATGGTCATCCACAAGGCCTTCATCTTCAGCACAGACAATTATTTGCCAGATTCTATCAAGTCTTCAGAACGTCGACGCAGAGGTACATCTGAGAAGTTCATTCTTGATGGTGCAGCAACTCGGAAACCAGCAGATTTTAAAGTATTTATCAGCAATGACGATAACAAGCTCCAGTTGGCAAAGCTGATGTTGAAGGTCTGGAGCAGCCCAGAGGCAGCTTCGCGGCTGGTGAAGTGCAAAGAGGCCTTACTCATCGTGGAGGGACAAGCTTATAAGCTCAAAGCATCTGATGAAGAAGTAAGTCCCAATAAATTCATTCATATTAAGATTGTACAATATTCATTGAATTTATGAAAAAGCAAGGTCATAATTCATACTGCATCAATACCATATCACTGAAGTGCTCTATATCTTTCAGGTGACTGTCAGCCAGGTGTACGACTTGTACTCCAACCAAGAGGAGACAGATACACGCGTGATCCTCTACCTACACCATGCTGTGACTGAAGGGCACCTGTCAGCAGTTGTAAGAACCCCCGACACGGATTTATTTTTCATCCTTCTTCACCACGCACACGCCATCAAGCTGACCATCTACCTAGACATTGGATCAGGCAACCACCGTCAGGTCATCAATGTTACAGAATTGGCCACAACTCTTGGCAGGGAATGGTGTGCAACCCTGCTAGGATACTATGTCTTCAGTGGTGAAGATTGCACCAGCGCATTGAGGGGTAAAGGCAAGGTCATGCCTCTGAGGAAGTTGATGAAGAGTCCAAAGCATCATAATGCATTCAGGTAAAGTTTAGAATGTGGTCTCTTTTGCGCACATGTCAATGCTATTATTCACCATTAAAATCGACAAAGAAACCCCTATTATCATATTTATTTCCTTTTTTCAGGATGCTTGGCGATACATGGAATGTCTCACCAAACATCATTAGCTGGGTAGAAGAGTTCACGTGCTTAATCTACGGATACCCCAAGGACACATCTGTGAATGTCGTCAGAGCAAAGATGCTGAAGAAGATGGTTGGAGAGAATGTCACTCTTTCAAGAAAGTCTAAGGTCGACCTCTCCCGGATCCCCCCCTGCCAGGACTCCCTAGTTCCTCATATCCAGAGGGTAAACCACCGTGTGGCAGGCTACAAGAGGGCACACCAGGCTATCATTGAGTCTCCCAAACCATATGATGATGGACAAGGATGGGTGAAGACGGACCAAGAAGGTCTTCATGCCATTTGGTCCAAAGGACCAATCCTTCCAAAGTCACTGGTCGACCTGCTGGAGGCTGATCAAGATGGGGCAGAGAGAGTGGAGGAGGTGGAGGAGGATGAAGAATGTGAAGCGGATGGAGAAATTGATTTTGATGCCCTTCTGGAAGATGACGAATACTGATTATGGTTACAAATAAAGTGATAGATAACACCTGTCGTGGATTAATTTCTTTACCAAACATGTATAAATAATTATCAGATGATTTAATAACTCTATCTAGGTATTCAGAATAGTTGAAAAACGAAGAAAAATTATATCACATTTATAAGACCAAGCACGGAAGTATACTCAAATTCAAGATGGCCGATGGCCGCCATCTTGGATTTGTAGGTCACAGAGTACTCTGATAGGATAAATAATATCATAATCGTGTTCAGCATGATGAAAAACCCCACATTAGAGGCATTGATAAACTGTCTGTGAACATTCCCTCCTGACGTCAAAAATGGCCAAAATTAGGGGTCACGGGGTCATAAAAGGGTCATGGGACAATATTTCAGCTTGGGAACACCTCAAACCTTTAAGAGGAAGGTCTAAGCATTTCAAAACTGGTTGTAGAATTTTGTCATCAATATGATGCACGTGGACCCCTCCTGGCTCCCGGACTAAAAGTAGTAACTACCGCCCAATTAGTTTGACATCAGTAATAGGGAAGATGTTAGAAGCTATCATAGCAAGGAAGCACTTCGATAAGCATAAACTAATAAAACACAGTCAACATGGGTTTAGCAAGGGGAAGTCCTGCCTGACAAACCTATTACCCTTCTACTGGAAAGTATTTGAAACCTTAGATAGTGGTGACAGGTATGATATAATTTTAGCAAAGCCTTCGACAGAGTACCCCATAGGAGACTGATAAGTAAGGTCAGAACTCATGGAATAGATGGGAAGGTATTAGAGTGGATCAAAGGATGGCTTATAAGTAGGGAACAGAGGGTACAGATAAATGGAAAGAAATCAGAATGGGGTAATGCCACTATAATATAGTGGTGTTCCGCAGGTTCAGTTTTAGGACCGCTGTTATTTGTAATCTACATAAATGACTTAGATGCAGGAATTAGCAGCGATGTCAGTAAATTTGCAGATGACACAAAAATATGAAGACCAATTAGGAATATAGAGGATAGGAGGCTACAAGAAGACTGAAATAGATTACAGGATTGGTCAGAGTAATGGAAAATGCAGTTTAATGCTAACAAGTGTACCATTATGAGCGTAGGTAAAGTAACAATACCTTAGGAAAGAAACGTAGTGCGAGGGACTTGGGAGTACAAGTTAGTAGTGACCTACGTCCAAGGCAACAGTGCATTCTAGCTAGAAAAAGAGCCAACAAAATATTGAGTTTTATAGGCAGGTGTGTGACAAATAGGACTCCAGAGGTCATCCTGAGGTTATATTTAGCACTAGTTAGATCCCATCTAGATTACGCAGTTCAATTTTGGTCCCCGTATAATAGGAAGGATATAGAGTTCCTGGAGGCAGTTCATTGAAGAATGACCAAAATGATATTGGTGTGGTTCACTAACACAGTGGTGAATGGAATAGGCTGGACAGACGTGTAGTGAGCGCAGAGTCAATAGGTAGCTTTAATAAACGGTTAGATGAGAGTATGGATAGAGATGATAGGTAGGTTGGATAAATGTTATTGATTAAAGGGGCTGCCTGGTATAGGTCATACTGGCCTTCAGCAGTCTCCATATTCTTATGTTC
>CM035198.1:1806002-1836002 GCA_020233015.1 Callinectes sapidus | reverse complement strand
TGAACCCAAAATCTCACTGCTTGTGTGCTAACTTCCATTACTGTTACAGATGCTGAGGTGAAGAGACCAAATCCGTACCCTCACAGCACATCACCACCAACGGATCCTGGATACTGACTGTCTGGATCAGACCTTTCACAGTTAAGAGAGGACCCGTATGCTAATATTATAGAAGGTTCTGGTCCTACCCAGACTAGGGTATTGCTGTCAGCTATGATCTCGACACTGGAAAGAAGACATCATTAAATTGGAAGTGCTACAGAGGGCCTTCCCTATGTAAAATGATTATAAGCTGATGAGGTAGATACAGCTTCTCCTCATTTACCAACTTGAACATTTAACGACAGCTCTGACTTATCAGTAATATATGATATGTTAGTGTAGTTTTTTTACTTTTATTTTTTTATTGTGGTATTGTGTTGAGCATAGGTGGGATTTATCACACTAACTATATCAGTGTAATTATTTTACCTTCATTATCATTTCATCGGTATTGCCAAAACTTGATTCCCAACAAGCTATTATCAATAATTTCAGTGTTTGGAATATTGGTCATTGAAGTTTCAAATGTTCAAAATTGAGTCATTATTTAAAAAGGTACTTTATTCCATTAGTGAAGAGAAAGAATAAAAGTTAAATTGTACAACTTAACATTTGTACGCTTGCCCCATGATTCTAACAGCTACTTTATTGCCAATTATTGATTGTCAGTTATTTGACAGTAAGGTTATTACCGATCTATCAGTTGTGATGATTTTCTCATTATTATGTCCAGATATGCATTCTTTTCTCATTATTATGTCCAGATATACATTCTTTTGTAAGGATAATCTTAATCCTGCACTGCACATTTTATTACAGTGGTAGCTCGAGTTACAAGTTTAACCCCTTCACTGCCAAGTCCATCACTCCCGCACTGCACAACCCCCTTCCCTCACACTGTGTTTTGTTGGGCAGAATTCTGTAATTCATCTAATAGATCCAGGTCACCCTCAGAATCACTCAAGGATGACAATGAAAACACTGTAATGCACCACGTAGTAACACACTGCCTGCCAGCCACCACCCCTTGCCTCAGGCCTCACAATCCCCCCCACTCCTTCCCCCAAGCCAACTTACCCATATGTCCTTGAAAACAAAAGGTGCTAGTTCGTCACTTTGTCACTGAATCATAAAAAACACAAAAACTGAGTAGATGAGACTCTAATGGAGCAATGCAGTACGCATGTACTTCAACGGTTTGGTAGTGAAAATTTCTTATGATGTACTATGGTGTGTCATCAGTAGTGAAGGGGTTGATATATTCTGTGACTGAGCTTGTATCTCGAATTGCTTGTGACTCGTATCATTTATCCCCATTGAAATTAATTGAAATACCATTAACCCTTTCAGTTTGGGAACATTTTATTTGAGTTTTGGGTGTGATTAAACAATTTTATTGACATCAGGAAAGGTCTGTGGAGGTCAGAAGATTAACCCTTAAAGGACAGGCATGGTTTTGCATACTTTTAGTTGTGGAGTGGGCATGTTTGAAAATTTCAAAATCCCATAAGAATTTCATCTTGCTTATCTTACTAAAATATAGGCCTCAGTGTATAGAAACTATATTGCAGGAAAATACAGGACCCATAAGCAATAAGAAGCTAAAAGAGTTACAAGAAGAAGCAGTGACCATTACTCTTGCCAATTAACAGTGGAGAAATTTGCCTTATGTGCTTCATTTTTGGTGTTTCGTGCAAAACTTGACTTTCTGCATTACCGAATCTTGCTTTCTTGGACTTTCTGCATTACAGAATCATGCTTTCTTGGAAGTAAAGTTTGTAAACATTTAATAAAAATGTTTTGTGAATGTAAACATATATATAAGACATCTCCATGTCTTAAAGTTATATACATTACAGAGGGGCCTGCAAGATGTTTGTTTACATGGGATGAGTTTGTTTTGTGTCATTCCTTATCAGTCACTACTGTTCACCATAAATGCTAATTTACTCACTGAAATTACTTGTTACACTCCTCATTCTGCACTCTATTGATAAATTAATTGATGAAGTGTTTTACTTCACATTTGCTTAACTCTGTTTTCTTTGTTGCCCTTTGCCTTTTCATTTGCATGATGTTTTTAAAAATTGCTGTCCAAGGAAGTTTGTTTCATCCTTCTTTTAAGAAAATTGGGAAATGAGTTAGGTATGTGTGCCACTTGCTTTGGACCCAAGGTCAGACAAACTCAGTTTAGCTAAACAGCTGCACAAAAAGTCCAAAATGCTCAACACTATAAATGTTTTCATAGCCAGAAAAGAAAAAAAAACAATAAGAAATGAGTTTTTGCTAGCATGTCATAGAAAAAGTTGATTGAGTGACAGCTCATATCTCTGTGGGTACTCAATACTTTATCTAAATTCATTCCAAATGGCTGTTTCGGTATCAAAAAGTTTGAGTACTTACACCTATAAATCAGATAATTCATTCTAACTTTAGCAGAACTTTAGGGATACTGAAATTTTAACTTAAATTTTTTTTATATCAACAATTTTTTTATTTCTTCTACTGCCGCAGGTGGCTTATGTTGCTTTTTCACGCCTGTTGCCACATTAGTTCCCTTAATGGCCCCTTGCTCTTCAATAAGGTGTCTACTGTAGATTTCATCATATACTTGAAAGATTCTTGCTCCTTTCCTTTATTTATCAATACTCATCTCCTTTTTCCATTCAGTGGTTGTCATGTTCTTCCTTTTAAGCTTATTTTCACTGCTAAGTTTCTAAATGAAAAAAACACAAACAGAATGCAAGAGAATGTTTTTGTTCTCACAACCGCAATGACACAACTGGTGGGTGGTTTACAACCACATTTGCTGATGTTCAAGTACCAGATATGTACCAAGACACTTTTGTATTGAAATATCAAAAGTTTGACTTCCAGGACATTCAAAGTATTAAGTGTTCACTTCTTACAAGTCAGGATTCTTGTAACTTGAGGTTCCACTGTATTTGGAATGCAAGAAAAGTAGCCAGTGGAGTCAGTCTTACTGGCTGATATTCTCAGGAACATAGCTGTAAATTAATTTTTTGGAGTGGGAGAAAAGATTTACTCAAATGTGATTTTAATAGACATTCCCTATCTTACTGGAGTGAAAACTGACCTTCATGAGTGTGAAAAAAGTTAACACAAGGTGATTCTTATCAAACATCCTCACTTATAGTAACAATGTGTGGAGATGGAAAAGTTTATCCAAAAGAAAAGGGTGATCATGACAACCACATACTTGCCTCCATTGGTTTAAAAAGTAAGCACCATGAATATCATTGTGGTGCTTGTTTTTACCATATGGAACAGGATATGTGTGTCAAGATGACCGTTCAGGGTAAATTTCTTTCCACACTCCTGACACTCGAAGTATCTTACTAGTGGTGAGCATGTGTTTGTTAACATCACCTTTGTGGGCAAACTTTTTTTCACACTCATGACACTCAGGCTTTCTCACACCAGTGGGGGTTGCATGTGTCTATTAAGCCTACCTTTGTTGGTAAATCTTTTCCCCACTCCTGACACTCAAATTTTCTAACACCAGTGTGTGTGAGAATTTGTGTGTTACTTACACCTTTTCTGGTAATTCTTTTGTGGGAAAGATTTTATTCGAAAATGTGTTCTTAACACACACGAACTCACTCACACTGGTGTCAGAAAGTTTGAGTGTCAGGAGTGTGAGAAAAGATTTACCTTCAACAGTAAGCTTAATAGACACATGCTAACCCACCACTGGTGTGAGAAAGTCTGAGTGTCAAGAGTGGGAGGAAAAATTCGCCCACAAAGGTGATTGTAAACAATCACATGCTCACCACTAGTAAAACACTTCGAGTGTCAGGGACCATATCCACGAAAACTGTCTTAAACTGATGCCAGTAAGTTTGAAATCATGCTTAGCTTAGGGTCAATGATTTAGAGCCATCGAAAGTTGTCATGCATAGATTGCTCTTGGTGTACATCACTCAGCATCCTTGAATGTATCGTCTATAAAATATCGACATGTCAAGGGTGTAATTCATATATATATATATATATATATATATATATATATATATATATATATATAAACCTAGGTTAGGTAAATCAAGCACTGTTAAAACAGGATAGACCCAGTCCTAGTGCCAAGCACAACTTCAGGGCTGTTAAAAAATTTTAAGTATGTTTTCAGACAAGTTGGGCACAACGGCCACCATTTTGGTTTGCTAAGGACAACAGCATCAGTCTAAGACGTTTTGTGGCTAAGGGTCCGGGAGTGTGAAAAGGAATTTGCCAAGAACGGTCATCTTGATACACATATCCATTTCTCCTAGGTACTTGGTGATCAGGCCCGGATTTAGGGGGGGGGCACAAGGGGCCAGTGCCCAGGACCCCGCGCTTTTAGGGGGGCCCCGCGCTGAAGCGTTTTTTTTTTATTTTTTTTTTTATAAGGTTCTATACCGAGGAGGGGCGCAATCGATGGGGTTGTTACAACAACATGATATCTCCCCAATATTTCTGTACTTTAAGTACCCCTTTCTAATTTTCTATTGATTTAATCTATATGTGGTTTTGCCCTCCGTCATGGACGAGGTAGTTTGCTCGCTAACTATTCTCCTTGGAGCAGGCAACATTTCCACGCCAAACATACGTAGTGGTGCCGCTACTTCGCAGCAAATTAATATACCTGTGTATCTCGTTGTTGTATAGGGTTTTTATTCTTAAGGAATCTAATTAAGTGCCGTCAAACCCGTCATTCGTAACTGTGAAGTTAATCAAGTAAAATAAGCATCTGTATTAGTATTAGCGAAGCGTGGATACATGAGACCGATCGACGTGGCAACGGCCCACGAGAATCAGCTGACAGACGACCACAAGGAGTCCTAGGGGAGTCGGGAAAGGTAAACGTTACGCGCTAAATCTGGTAATGTGATGAAAATCTTATCTTTTCACCTGTTCTAAATGAATGTGACTGTGCATATATTATGTATTGTATGTAAGCAGTGGTTAATGATAAGTGTAGTGTTAAGATTTAGTCGTGTCTGAATAGAAACTCTGTGTTTAACTGCACGTGGCGAGGCGTTTTTAGCTACCCAGCGGGCAAAACTCGGATAAAACTGAACAAAATCACGTGAATCTGACAGGTGAATAACACAAGAATAGCTGATCACAATGGGATAATTTTCGATAATATCCCATGGTTAGATTAGGAGATATACCCGAGCATCATACCAAGCTGGCACATATACAAGTCCCGATTTAAGGAAAAAACGACCCAGCCAGCCATTTTTGCTGAGCCTACATGGCTTCTTGTCCACACATGTATACATACATTATACATATTATGTAATACTGCAAACTCATATTTTACACACATATTTTTCACGAGGTTTGTTGCACCAGTTAATACACATGAATTTTCCTACTGAACTGAACAAAACATTTTATTTAAAAAGTAATGATTTGCGACAGAAATGGTTTCAGATTCATTCAAACCACATCGAAATTTACTGAAATAGAAAAAAAGTTTTGTACACCAACGTGAGAAAGGTGTTTTCTGGAAATTTACCACCTAACCTGCCTAGTCTAACCTAGTTGGAAATTTACCACTTTCACCTATCTAGGCTAACCTACTTTTATTTTGTTTCATTCACAAAACTGGAATAGCCTATAAGCCTAATACTATTGGCTCTTAATCTATGGTAGCCTAGCATATACCTTCCAGTTGTGTGCTGAATTGCTCAGTGCTCACCTCACCACTTAGTATTTGAACTGTATTTCTTTTGTACAGGCCGACAGCTGACTTATCACTGGACTGGACCATCGGTTACTGAAGGAGAATACTGTCAGTCTGTCACTCCTATAAATGTGAAAGCTGGCAACCACTTCCAAATGTCATAACAATGTCCGGACGAGAGCGAGATAAGGGAAGGAAGTATCAGTCAGGCTCAGCAAAGCGAAAAAAAGTTGTGCTGCTAGAAAATGAACAAAAAAAGCTACCAAAAATCACAGGATGGGTAAAGAGTACTCCACTAGATGAAGTTAATGAGATACCCTTAGAGCTAGGAGAAAACAAAGATGAAGCCAGCATTGATTCAGAGGCTTCCATTAAAGCATCTAACGAAGCACCTTCAAGTGAGCCTGTTACTAGTGTCAGTACGTCTGTGGCTGTCAGTACAAATGAGCCTATTGCTAGTTCCATTACCTCAGTAACTGTCGGTGGTAATGTAAGTGACTCAACTTTAGAGAAAAATCAAACCGTGAAACTGACTTATGAAAATGACATTGGTCTTTGGCCTGAACACCTAAGTGAAGACTTTAGAAGTTACTGGATTGAAAAGGGAAGTGCTAAATGTCATAATTATGTTGGCAGTGACTTCAAAAACTCAGCAGTTAAGGATGGAGAAAAAACTTGCTATTGTTCAAGAAGCCTTTTTACTAGAAAGCACACATTATCTGGGGAAGATATTGATCTTGGATGGTTATGTTACTCAGAAAAGACTGGCTGTGTTTTTTGCTTTACATGCCGCCTTATGTCACAAACAAAATCAAAATTTACCTCTGGTTTTAAAGACTGGAAACATGCAAGGGAGGCCATTGAAAGTCATTGTAACTCTGAAATGCATAAATATTCACTGACAAGCCTAGCAATTAGAAAATCGCAAAGAGGACAAGTGAATGAAGAATTAGTTCGCCAATATCAATCTGAGCATTACTATTGGAGTGAGGTTTTGCAGCGATGCGTGGATGTACTCATTTTTATTTGTGAACGTGGGCTACCACTCAGAGGTGATAATGAAGTTATTGGATCACCTCATAATGGAAATTATCTGGGTATATTAGAGCTCTTAAGTAAATATGATCCTTTCTTGGCAACACACATAAAGAAGCATGCAAATCAAGGGAGTGGACATGTAAATTACCTTTCATCCACAATATGTGAGGAGTTGATAGAAGTTCTTGGAAAGCATGTTATGTGTACAATAGTTCAGGAAGTTCAGAAAGCAAAGTATTACTCAATATCTGTAGACTCTACACCAGATATATCACATGTAGATCAACTATGCCTAACCATTAGATATGTGCTGCCAGAGGGACCAGTTGAACGCTTTTTAACATTTGTCCCATTACTTAATCACACAGGCAAAGGAATAGCAGATTTAGTTCTGAGTTTTCTTGAAAGTAAGAACATTTCTATTTCTGACTGCCGTGGCCAGTCTTATGATAATGCCAGCAACATGTCTGGCAAGTACAAAGGAACTCAGGCATATATTAGAACAAAGTGTGAATTTGCTGATTTTGTCCCATGTATGGCCCATTCTTTAAACCTGGTAGGGGTTTGTGCTGCTGAATGCTGCAGAGATGCTGTCAATTTATTTGGCATAATTCAAAGACTCTATGTATATTTATCAAAGTCAACATATCGATGGCAGAAACATCGACAAGCATTACAGGAAAAGCCTGTTGTTAAGTGTTTGTCTGACACACGTTGGTCAGCGCGTGAAGATGCTGTAGAAGCACTATCAAAGGGATATGAACAAAGTATGAATGTATTAGAAAATCTAATGAATGATGACAATCTGAATGGTGAGGCTAAATGTGAGGCTTCTGGTATTATGAAAGAGCTTGATAAACTAGAAACAGTAATTTTACTGGTAACATGGGAAGATATTCTAACTAGATTCAATGTCACTAGTCAGAAATTGCAGACCTCAGGCCTTGACTTTAACACAGCAGTAAAATTGTTAGGGTCACTAAAAGATTTTGTTCATGATTTAAGAGATCGCTTTGATGAATATGAAAAGATTGCTGTAGAAAAATGTGGACACAGTGAGTATGAAGGAGAGCAACGGCGTATTCGAAGAAGAAAGCGGCTGTATGATGAGAGTGATAGTGCAGAAGATGCTCATTTACAACCGAGAGAGCAATTCAGAGCCATGGCGTACCTACCTATCATTGATCAGCTAGCAACAGCACTTGACGATCGCCTTAAGGCATATGAAAAGTTAGGAAAACGGTTTGGCTTCATGTCGCATATAACTACCATGGAAACAGAAGAACTTCGAAAGTCTGCTTCAAATTTGGTGAGGACTTACCCTAGAGATTTGGAATCATGTTTGGTATCTGAAATGGTGCATTTTCAAGCTTTTCTGCATAAAATTTATTCTGAAACCACTTCACTGATTAGTCCAACTTCAGAATGTAATATGTATTCAATACTACATGAATGTGATGTATCAGCCTTTCCAAATGTAGAGCTAGCATTCAGGATATACCTTTCCATGTTTGTGACAAACTGCACTGGGGAAAGATCATTTTCAAAACTAAAGAGGATTAAGAGCTCAATGCGAAGTACAATGAATCAAAATCGTTTGGCATCTCTTACTTTATTAAGTGCTGAGTGTGAAATTCTCAAGAGAATTGACACAGCTGAAGTTATTCAAGACTTTGCAAGAATGAAAGCCACTGGTGATGTCTCCTTACTTGATTTTCATAACAATGGGGATAGATAAAGAATACAGGAATCTCATTCAGTGTAAATCTCTCTCTCTCTCTCTCTCTCTCTCTCTCTCTCTCTCTCTCTCTCTCTCTCTCTCTCTCTCTCTCTCTCTCTCTCTCTCTCTCTGTCTCTCTCTCTCTCTCTTGTTACTTTCACAAGAAACTTGAATCACTCTTGCAATATCTGTACTAGACTAAAGATTTTAATAGGTAGTAGGATAGAAGTATTCTTTTTCTTATTTATTATTATTGTTTATACCTGACATGACATGTGGCTGGTAAGTTGTGAAGTCCCATCTCAGTTTTTGCAATGCTAAAGCCATGTCCACCAAATTTAAGGCATTTTCAGTAATGTCCTGCCACAGCATACATAGCTGTGGGGTTTACTGAACATTATGCAGCTCGCTCCCACTGCCCCACTGACAGATAAGAGGCTCCACATTCTTGGGAAAAACTGTTGTATGCATCACTCTTCAGATTTTAGCACTGAATGCACACTGTAGTAGAAAGCTAGAAGAGTTCAACAATTTATTCCTAGAGGATGACTGCATATTATCTGTACTTGAACCTCTATAAATGACTGGGAGACACGAAACAAAAATAATTTGATTTGTCTAATGTCATTTCCAGGTTCTACTTACGGCAAAATGATAATAAAAGTAGTCGTTTATAAAACATGACCTTTTATGGTCTCAAAGGCCATTACATTTAGTCATTCTTGGTTAAAAAATGAGATCACCATAAAAATGCATTATATTGGCTTGTTTCTCTCTTCTCATGTCATTTTTAGGTTCTTTTTATTGTCAAATGATAATGATATAAGTTTATTGTCAAATGATAATGATATAAGTCATTCTTTATAAAACACCAACTTTCATGGTCTCAAAGACCACTATATTCTATATTTCATTCTCCAAAGTACACTCCAATGGCACCTTCAATCCTGTGTGGTATGTTCACTTTTGTTCACCTTGCTATTTGCTGATGAGACATTTGCCTTTTTGGCCTGGAAGAACATATGTACACATCTCTGAGAGTACATGATTCCGTATGACTGTTTGAGTTTGTTTGATTTGTAAGGGATATTACTGAAAATGCCTTTAGATAAACCACTGTAGAGATGAAGTGTTCCAATAAAGTGTTTAGTACAGATTTAATAGTGGTATGATTATACTGTATTGTATAGTAGTAAATATGTGTTATAGTGTATTATTTAATATTATTTAATATGCCTAGTTTTTATTTGTATTACAGGGTTGAGTATAACGTGGAAATCATGGCCACTTTTATCCATTTAATTTACTTTTAAATTAAAATTTCTTTGCAAATAATAATTCACTGTATATCAAGTGGCCTTTATAAAGATCACAGCGAGAGATTTAGAATTTTGCACATGCTTCCACCTAACCCGCCTTACTTTTTAGGTAAAAGTGAAAATGATAAAGGTAACCTTATATGGGAGATGTCACTGATCCTAGGATGATATGGGATAAAACCATACAACCAAATGAAAAATATTAATTGGGAAAAAATATCAACTTATTAGCTCCAGATAGACATCAAAAGTTACCCAAATTGTTTTTCTAACTAATGCGTATTATCAAAGTCCCAGTTTTGTGCAGTTTGAGATAAGCAGTTAACCTTTTTTTTTCTTTTTGTTAATGTTTCCTATATGGTAGGATCAACCTGTACTGGGCAAATGGGTGGTTTTGTCAGTGTTTATTGGTGATATTCTGGCCGGTAACAGCTGGTGCAGGTGTTCCTCCCTTTTTTGAGTGACTCTACTGCTCAGTTTTTATTTCTAAGGGGAACTGTCTATTGTCCTTGAGTATACAGATACAGATGTGATATGCAGTATTGTCTTTGCAACGCCAATCCAATTTTCTATCTTGTTTTCTTGTAGCTCTTTTAATACAGGGGCTGGTTCTAGGCTAAGTCAATCTTTCTTTTTTTTTCTTGTCCACAATTCTTCCATGTATACAAAGTATTTTTCTATTTCTTTTTTGTCTGATGGGCTGAACAAAAGTATTTTTTCCAACATGATGTCTTCTGTTATATTTCCTATGTATATCTTTTAATCCTTCACATTGTCTCAGTCTCTCCTTGGTGGCAAATATCACATTCCTCATCCTCTCCAATAAATCTCAACCTCCAGTTTAGTTACAATGAATTGGTTCTACATCTGAACATTAATTTGGATTTAAGTGTTATCATAAATGCATTCTTCTTTAATTTCTTTTCATTCTTACAATATATATATTTAGTGTTGATTTTTCTTCCATACTAATCCTCCATCTCTTCTCTCCTCATTACCCTTTCCTTGATGTTTTCTCCATCCATCTGCTTTACTCCTTCCATGTTTTTTTTATGGTAATTTGCTTCATGTATCGATCTGTTTTACTAAGCCATTTACTTCCTTTACTGTTTTCCTTCATCTCCAGTAATATTTCCCTTAATAGATCATTATTTCCTTTTAACATATTTTGTATAGCTTAATTCAATCTTCATATACCTTTCTTCCCTTGTGGCACTTCCTATCTCTCCCCTTAATGATTCTACAGCAGCATAACTTGGACCACCCAGAATGTGTCTCCAAACTTTATTTTCTATCTCTTGTAATTTCTCCAGTTTTGTTTTGTTCCAGTCCACCACTTGTTCCTCCCATCAAAATACTTGTCATTACTACACTTTTCCAGTATATTTTCCCTATTAACATTTTATTACATGATCTTGTCACCACAGAAAAAATATTACATTTTTCTTAACTTTTCAATTTTAGTTTCTTTATATTTCTTCGTATCTTTTCTACTTTCAGTGATTATTATACCCAGATATCTAATTTCTTGTACTGTCTCAGTATCATTTATCTTTTCTGGTTTGGGTTCTTTCCTATCTATGATCACACATTGACTTTTTTGCACATTAATATCAAGTCCACATCCTTCTCTTTTGAGAACCTTATCAGAACTTTCCTGTTTATGGAGTCAAAGACTTTTCAAAGTCTATGGCTGTGGGGTATGAGTTCCTTCTTCCTCTGCTTGCTGTTTTCTATACAATAGTTTAAAATAAATTATCCTCCATCTTCGATCTTTTGTAAACTTTGACTGTAATACACTTATTTCTCATAATGATTTTGTCCTTTTTTTTTTCCCATGTCCATTGTAAGTTTATTATTGGTATTTGTTAATGCTATAGGTCTATGTCCTCCTTTTCTCTATCACGTCCTTGTTCTTTATATGATTCTTTTATTTTGTATAAAACAGTTATTAAGCCTATTTATTCCTCTTATCCTCTTCCTCTCTGATCACCTGTAGGACTCATTCTGATATTTCCTCAAATAGCCTTTCCTTCACAAGTTTCTACATTTTTTTCCCCAATGTAAATAATCTCCTGTAATTCCTCATTTTTCATTTTCAGGATCTTATTCTCTTCCTTCCACTTTTACACCAATGCTTTCAAGTTCTTTTGTTGTTCTTCACAGCTCCTACAATTCCAAACAACAATCACCCTCTCACATTCACAGTGAAACCGTTTGCCACAGATGTCACGCATATAAGATCCCTTTCACACTAAATATTCACACATATATACCTTTCACACTAGTTGCCTTCCATGCTTTCACACTAGGACACCGGTGTCCGCCACCGATCATGCCCGGACCTCATGAACCCGCCGCTCCTTGTCAGTTGGAGGAATGGCGTCCAACGAAAAACTCCACCTCTTTGCCCTGCCAGCTGCAGGCTAAAAAGAAACGGAAGAGGCGCTCTGCAGAAAGGAAAGTGCATGTGCATCCTATATTATCCTCAAGGATGTACACAGGAGTGCATCATACACTTTTCCCTGATTTGTGTGCGGACGAAAAGTTTTTCAGCTGCCAGTGTCCGCCACTAGTTGCGGAAGTGAGACACCGAAATGTTTGTCCCGGAAGTTGCCCGGTCGAGACACTGCAGTGGCCTAGTGTGAAAGCGTCCATTGGAAAGCATGGCAGGCAACTAGTGTGAAAGGGGGCTTAGGGGCGAAGTATCCTGGCCGCAAACTTTGGCAATGCTATCTTCACACTAGCCGCCGCTGCAACACTGTTATACCAGACCTCGACACGAGCACAACTTCACAAAGCCACTTACTGCATGGGCCGGTAGTCAGGGAGCCATGGGGCCACAGAGTTGTTCACGAACAAGGATATTATGAGTTCTAAGAATCCTTGATCACGAAGCAATGCAAGCAAGCAAGAATGCAGAGACGAGAGAGGAAAACTCGATCTAGATCAAATGGGCAGTTTATTCAGGAACTCGGTTACAATAGGGTTGGGCAAAAATCAATGGGCTATTTATGAAAATCGGCGGCCACCAGATGTCACTGGCAGGTAAGAGATAGCTGAGCCAAGCAAGATATTAACTATCGCGATTTTTCTGTACTTAACCAAGCAGTTGTATGGTATCGTATCATTATGTACAAGTGAAGTAATATTACAGCATTTTAGCAGTACACTGGAAATTGTTTACCGTGATGTATCTTGAGAAACCAGGGCCAGAATGATTAACATCTGGCTCCAGCGGTCCCCACGGACCGACAAGATAGAGAACTTGAAGGTCCAGGAGAACTCCGGATTAGTGGAGCTGTTTTAAACTCTGGCACCCCAGAGCTGGTGCCTAGCCACGAGACACCCATTACTCTCTGGGCTAAATAGAATTCGGAAGGTGGTAATATAGTACCGACCCCGGCCTCTAAGCCCAGCAGGAAGGGAAAATCTTTAGCCGAGAGGGTAATCCTCAGCGGTTTACCCTCTCGTTACCACGGGTAGCCTATTGGAGGCAATTTTCCCTTGACCAATCGACACTGCGCTTTTCACTTGCATGGTGGTGGGGCGGCACCCTCCATCCAGCACGCTGCGTCTGCATTGGTCACAACGACGGTGGGCTATGACTACTTAAGAGAGTCATATATAGTTACTCCCGCCGTTTACTTACGATTATGAATAAGATTAAACTAATATTGTGTTGTTCACCCGTTTAGCATACTCAATGTGCACTTCAGCTAGAAAAGTACTCGTTTAGAGTGTATCAGTCTCTATTTTGACGAATATCAAAGTGAGGGATGTTCATTGGTTTGACGTTACAGGCCAATCAATTAAGAGAGAGAGAGAGAGAGAGAGAGAGAGAGAGAGAGAGAGAGAGAGAGAGAGCGTAATATACCGGTCAGGCAGTTCAACCAAAGGATTCCAAGATAATCATAACATCCTTGGTTCAAACCAACCCACGTTTACTAAGAAAAATACTCTTTCCAATCCTTACTAAGCGACCATGGAAGGAAACAAACCAGGGTGCAGAGTTAATCCAAAGAAGCAGGGAGAGAGGAAAATGGGTGTGGGGCTGGGTGAGGCCTGCCCCACACTCCTCCCCAATGGCACCCACCCGCTCACTATTACCTCTTAATTGAACTCAAGACTGATCGCCCTCCCTGGCCGGTCATCAGTGGGGTGAGCTGGCCAGTTGATTGTCAGTGTTCTTGTGAGATTGCCCGCTGTTGAACGTGGGCTGGTGAGCGTGATGGGAAGAACGGAGGAAACAGTAAATACTGGCGATTGGGTGTGAATGTGAGGGGAGAGCCTTTTACAACTTGTGGGTTGGTGGGGGGGGAGGCAACGTACTTATGTATGTATAGATGGTATTGATGGAATGTGTGGTGGAAGAGAGGAATGGCAGGGAGATAATTATAGTGATTTGCTGTAGTACCGTTGGTGCGAATGAGGAAAAAAAATGTAATTACATAAGATCTGGATGAAGAGGTGTCACACACACACACACACGATGACTTATTGTAATGCACTTTTTCATTCGTTATAAAACTTCTATTGTAAATCAGGGTTCAAAATATCCATAGTTAAAAATTGATATGTTTAATTAATTTACATAGATTATTAGAAAAAGTCGAAATTAAATCTTAGATTTATTTTTTCCCATTAATCCGTTTGTTTGCACTGATTATTTCTTTCGGTCCTGTCTCCACTTTTCTGTATTAAGAAACCACCACTGAGATCTTTCGCCTTAACTCACTGCCATCTCAAAGCATTCTATTAACTAAAAACTGTTCAATATACTCTTTTTAGTTATCTGTTCAATCTTTCATGTCTATTTTTGTTAAGATTTCACTGTTGTAGGACTGTGTTGTGGTGTACATCGCAGTGAAAGAGTAAAGATTTGTCATTGTAAAATGCTATAAGCTCATTAAACTTCATTAAGATTTATCATTATTATCAACAAATAACGTAGAAAATACTGAAATCTTATTCTCTTTTAATTAGATTAAAATAATTTTCAATACACATCTACTCTGATTTATATCTATTTAAATAACTTGATTTGAATATTTTGTCCCCCATCAAAGCAACGTTGGTGTCATGGAAAAGGAATATGAGAGAGAGAGAGAGAGAGAGAGAGAGAGAGAGAGAGAGAGAGAGAGAGAGAAAGTAAATGAAAGATAGATATAATACATCAATAAATAGATATAGAGAATCAAGTAATTGATAAGTGAATGGGCATTTTAATAATAAATAATTAAATAAATGAACAAATTCCGGCCGGTGACGATAACGACGCGATAATCAAATATAATCAAATCAACGCAGCGAGACGAGATTCACGATAACGATAACGACGCGATAATCAAATAAACAAAGCGAGTTTCACGATAACGAGACGGGATTTACGATAACGAGACGGGTTTTACGATAACGAGACGGGTTTTACGATGACGAGGCGAGTTTCACGATAACGAGACGAGTTTTACGATGACGAGACGGGTTTCTTGATGACGAGTCGAGTTTCACGATGACGAGACGAGTTTTACGATGGCGAGACGGGTTTCTTGATGACGAGTCGAGTTTCACGATGACGAGACGAGTTTCACGATGACGAGGCGAGTTTCACGATGACAATAACGATGCGGGAATCACATTAGAATCCCATCCCAGGTGTGCGGGAGTGTGTGGGGACAGTGGCGGTGCAACCTACCACCCCCTCACGCTGAACAAGAGTCATTACAAAAAGAATTTTGACAGCACAATGCCAAGGAAGGCGCACTCTTCTCCCCAAAAGAGGTCCCTCACATGGCAGTGTCTGTGGCAAGGTGGAGCGTGATGTTTTCTCCTCTATGGTGAAGTCCTGAAGGCGAATTTCGATGAATCACTACACACAATTCACCTGACACTGTCACAGAAGGAGGAGCCCTTATCTCCCCATCCAGGCTCCAGTGGTGGCAGTATCTGGTAGTTGGTGCGTAGTGTAGATGGCCTCTTGTCGGGTGTGTAAGGGGCTGGTAGTGGACGATCATATCTGAATGAGGAGCCGAAGGAGGAGCGGGACCTGCTGCCCGATCCCCGTCATGGGCCCCGGCAGGAACCAGACCGCTGCCCTCCCCTCCAGCAATACGCTCCTCCTGTCCTCCACGGGCCGGAACAATTTTTTTGGATGGTAAGTTTCCGAAACTATTTCCAATTTTGCGTTGAATTATAAATCATCGTCAGTGCATGAAAAATTATGCTGAATGACGCTTGTGGGAAAAATCAGTTCATTGAGGCGAGATGAAGCTGTGCAGTACCTCCTGGTGCCCTGCTTGATCCTGTATCTCCTACACTGCCTATTTAAGGCAATGGCTTCAGCTTGCTTCAAGTACGTTTGTATCGAGAGGGATAGAAGTAAAATTTGAACGATATTACATGTGATGTTAAGATTATAGTCACCGAATAACACTAACTGGTAACTTGCTGGAAACCACGGGAACCAGGACAAGCAACTGGTGTAAGGGAAGGGTGTCATGGTTCCTCTACTCCGAGGTGGTGTTACATTGAAGGAAGTTGTGCAAGGGAGGAGAGAAGAGAAGATGTGGGGAGAATATGTTGCGTTTCTGCTTTTTTGTTATGGGAAGAGAAAGAAAGTAAGGAGAGAAAGATTAGAATGAAATGAAGGAAGACATGAAGACTAGAGGATTATCACGAAAAAAGGTAAAGGAAAGGAGAAACAAAGAAGAAAGTGGTAGAGAGAGCTGATTGAAATGGAGTAAAGGGAAGGAGGGACGTGTTAATTCTTTCTGCTATCAGTGATTTTGACTTTTAGGTAAATTATGGATTGTGTTATGTGAATGTCATCGATGCTTGTTAGTTCCTTTTTGTTTTAATATATGAACATGTTTTTGTTTTGTTCATCTCAAGTCATAACTGTTGTGCCACTTGTTTATATTTCGTGCTACTTCTTCAAGTGTATGTGATAGCAATAAGGTGTCATCTGTATAATATAACCCCTTGTACGGCTCCACCCCCGAACCATCCCATATTTTAGTTTCAGCAACAAGGCATCAAAGTTTGTAACGGTTCGCTTTACTTTTTTTCTTTTTCTTATCAACACAACTATGTGCTCCTAGTACATGAAAGCCATCCTTCACCGCCTTCAGTAAATGGAGCTCCGGTATGAGGGCACGGCCGCACCCAAGGATATTATAAATTACAGTAGAATCCATGGCTGCACCGCACGCGAGGCACTGGAGATGGCAGGTCAGAGGCAAAAATATAATATTAACTAATGTGTGACAATGTCGGACGCGGGTAACTGGTAAACTTTATTAAGGTATGGCCACTCTTTGATTAAATTGCATTTGTTTGTTGCCTCTGACCCGCTTGGCTTCCGGCTACCTTCTACAACAAATTGCGAGCAGTGCATGATATATGTAGCAAGGATTATCATATCCTTGGTCTGTAGGCTCTGTACTGCCGTGAGTATAGTAGCACCAATAGCTACTCTATTTTTCTCCATCTAACGTAAATAGGATTCGCTTTGCCTTCGATGAAGTAGAGAAGTAGGGCTCAGTTTATTGTTGGTGTCGCACAATGGATGACAACGCAAATAGCATTCACAGTGAGTTAGTATCAGTTGGGAAAGAGTACGTTAGCTTGGTAATTACAATGGATCAACCAAAATATAGATACCTACACAAATATTTAGTTTTTTTTTTTTTATAGAAAGTGTAGGAAATGATGAATAGAACATTATAAAGCAGAATCCTAGAAAAAAAAATTTACTCTAACTTGCAATGATAGTCAACATAATGCGTAGCATGTAAGAGGCGAATTAAATGATTATTGAGGTTGTGAAGGAGTTTCTCGAGAGAACATGATGTGGCAGATATAGAGACATTTATTGTACAGGATACTTTTTGTTTTATTTTTTGTCAGCCGAACCAAAACAAGGATATTATAGTCATAGAATCTTTGAACCAAAAGCAGGGTGCTATTATCTGTAATATGAAGATCAAGATCAACTCAACATCAGCTGATCTCTGTTTACTGCATTCACGCCGAGTCTCGCACAGTACATGATATTATTGAACTCGGTTTCAAATCGAAGTGGATGATGATTGGTTCACGTTGTCTAAATGGTGATGAAGAGCTTATGCAGGCTTGGGGTACAGTAATGCCTAGTTGGGTGTTGCTGTGATGGTAAAGGTAGCTTAGCTTCATGACTGCCTACACTAATTGCTTACGTCAGTGGTTGCTTGTCCTAGAAGTGAATAAATTACACAGATCTTGACTGTTGCTGCGGTTATGAAGGTTACCTGCTTGCTGGGGCACCTTATGGCTCTAGTTAGTTGTATTTGGTTTTAATGTTTTGACTCGGAGACTGGTCATAAGAACTGCGGTGGTTAGTCAAGTTAATAGAGGTAAGTGCATTTGAAGTATTAGGGTATTCTCAGTAAATGTGGTGAGAGGCGTCGGTAGGTAATAAGGATTGCTCTAAGGGTTGTATTTTTATCTCGAGCAGAAAATGAGCCCCCCTGACAGAAAAAAATCCCTTGAGCTCTAATAAAAAAAAGATCCCTAGATGTATAGATTTTTTTTCTAAATGCAAAGATTTTCATGGTTTGCATGTGTACAACCACTGGTGCATCCTAACTAAATTTGACCTCTAATTAAACGTAATCTAACTTAATGCAGGAGTTTTTGTGTGACCTATTAATACTTAATGAAGGTAATTATTTATAATTTATCAGCATTGTCCCCAGCCCTATCCACTGTTTGATATTTCAAATTCTTTTAAATTGGTCTCTCTTTGCCCTCTGGACTCCATGCTAGAACATTAGCTGAACCAAATATAAACCTGATCTGATGTAACAAAACACCTAGAAAATTACATTGCTGATTTTTGAAAATCTCAAATTTCTTCCACATTCCATACTGCTATTACAGACATACACTATATCTATACATTTATGGTAAGGTCACCAACCATTGTACATGTTATGTGAGGTCTGTGCTTGTACCTGAGGCAGCTGTATTATAAAGATTTACCCTCCTTTTTCATGTCAATGAGACTGACAGCTTTCCTCATCAATTTCATAACCATAATTTAATTATTTCCAGCCACTTATCAGTTATTTCTTGGTGAAATATTATTTTTTGTCTTTTTTCAAATAATTCTACTGTTGAATTTTTTCATGAAAATTTGTTGAAATTCATATCTACATTGAATACAGAAGAGGTGTATTCCATCCAGTTGATCTTGAAATCATTCTTTACAATTCTGCTGCAGATAAGTCAATTATTAATTAACTACTCTCAACCATTCTCTTCTTCCCCCTTCCATGATTTTTTTGTTTTTTTATTTAAGAGTGGTTTTACAAACCTTTTGTCTCCCTAATTTTTTTAACTACAATTTTTCTATTTCAGCTGTTTGTGAAGTTATGTGAATAAAGCCTTTAAGCAAACTGTGAAATGGATTCATCTTTGGGTTCACCTCATTCCTTCTATTCTGGACCCCACTCCTCAGGTAATATCATCTTATCAAAATTCCAGAAAACAATGAACTAAGCACTGAAAGTGACATGAAGGATACCACAATAAAAACTGTACCCTGAAGGTATTTTAAAGCAGCATCATGATTGGCCCATGACTGTTAGGTGGGGTGCTGACTGGCTCAAAGTACATGCTCAATTGCTGCATAGTTGTTGTTAGGATGAATACAGCTTTCCATTCATGACTGTATAGAAGCTGGGAAAACTAGATACTACTTGTCATTTTTGCTTGTTACTTTCAGTAATAAGGAGACAAAACTATTTCCAGATTATGGAAAAAAGTAATTTTTACCAAAAATCCTGTTTCTTATGCTGGTCAGTTTGTCCTTTCTTTTCTGAGTGCCTCATACATGTATTACCTATCATTTATGCATTTATATCCTGAGTGTGTGTTCTTCTTTAGGTTGATTTTCATACATCCAATGATCAGTTGCTTTTCAGAGTGTACTTTCATGTAGATCTCCTTCCACACTTCACCTTGTGAATCATGATGTTTATTTTGTTATAATTGGATTTATGATTGGTTTAAACAGTTGGAGCAATGGCAGAGGTGGCTACTTTGACCCGACCTGACTTGGAAGATCTGCTAGCTTGTGAGGACAAACTGACAGAGTTTGTGGCAACCTTACCTCAGATGGCAGCTGCCAGAAATCAGTGTGACCAGCTGGCAGCTCAGAATGAAGCCATTGCCAGTTAGTAAAGTTTTGTCATGTTTACTTTACTGTGATTTAAAGGTTTAGCTTCTGATAGCTTTAAGATAAAAGGAATATTTCACTCATTGATGTATTTTCTCTTGTAGCAGAATATATATTTATATCTTCATTTTGATAATTTTGATCATACTCTTTTCTGGAGAATAGCATACAAAAATAACTTAGTTAAAAGTGAAAATCCAGAGGATTAAATGAAAGAATTTAACTATTATACAAACTCAATGTAGGTAAAAGCTAGAACTATAAGATATTAGAATATGAAATTTTGCATTGTAGATATTTTAAATTAAGAAATTTGAATGTAGAAATTTAAAATCTAAGTACAGTGGTACCTCTTAATTCGATCACCCATTGACTCGAACACTTCCCAATCTGAACACATTTGGCGAACAAATTTTGACCTCCAATCCAAACACGGCCTCTCAATTCGAACACAAACACACATGGCGGCCAACACCGCCTTCCTGCAGTTGGCTGGTCTCGCTTGCACTTCACTGTGAACACCTCTCTCTATTACGACTCATGAATGGCTTTCAAGTCACTCTGGCCCCCAACACTGGTCACCTAACACCCTAGTCAATGGGGCCTTCTACTCTGGTCACTGGCAAACTTATTTACTAATGAAGATGTATATATAACACTTTAAAGAACCAATGAAGAATGAATTGTTAAATATCATTGTCATTTGCACAAATTATGATAATACAATAATTTGCAGTTTTGTACAATAATTTATACTTTTCTTGAAATAATTCCTGTTGGAAATGATGCTGCAAGAATATATTCTACTTGATAAGAGAGAGATGGAGGGGAGGGGAGGGAGAGGATGGTGAGTGGTTGGAGGAGGGGAGGGAGTAGGGGGGCGGCCTACTCTGTCTGTTTGTGTATCGAATGGGAGTGAATAGGGACGGAGTGAGAGGGAGGGGGAGAATACTATGCAATCTGTTCCTGTATTTAGTGCATGAGAGGGAGGCGGGGCCCTGGGGGAGGCTTGTCTAGTCTTCATTGGGACTCGGGAGTTTCACACCGAAGTAAATAAGTCTTTTGCTATGCCTGTTTTTTTTATGCATTTCATGTCTGTGTTTACTTTATACTCTCAAAATGTGAATGACATCTATGAAATATGATGAGATGAGGGTAAAATATGTGCCAATATGTTAAATCATGTTGCCACTCTGGTGGGCCAGGACCAATTTTATTTTTTCCCATTACTTCTTAACAATTGCTATTGCGTTATTAGCTATTGCGGTGATGTTAAGGGACCAATTTTTCACAATGGTTGGGGGTTGAGTATAGTATTTTTTTATTTGAAATAAACTGGAACAGATTAAATGTTTTACATTAATTTCAACAGGAAAAATAGTTTCTTAATTCGAATTTTTGCAATTCGAACAGCCAAAAAGAGCGAGTGAAGTTTGAATCAAGAGGTACTACTGTAATATTAATTGTATAGAATGGTGTTCATTTCAAATTCTGCAGTTAAAGCTCAAACAACTATTTGTAGTTTTGTTTCTGTTGATTTTACAAACTAAGAGTGGCCAGTGTTCCAAAACTTCATTTTAATTATGAATGGAATGTTATCATTCTTTTAACTTAGGGTAGTTATTTGGAGGTGAATGTTATGATTGCCATAAAATACCTGTATGCTTAGTGAGTGGTTATTCACAGAAGCCAGCCTGGAACGCAGTAGTGAGTATGAACGCAGTCGTGATGCCACCATTAGGAAGATGGAAGAACTGAATACCCTACGAACAAAGTTTGAGGAAATGACAGTGGCCCAGCAAGCAGTCTCAGAAAAGTTGGCCCCAGGAAATATCCAGGTAATGTTATTGTTTTTGCCTTTTAGTATTAAGACTATTGTCTGTTCGAGCTGTAATCACGTAAATTTTGTATGCCAGTTTTCCTCTTTAGGAAAAGAATAATAGTTAATCATTGTGCTATTAATTAATTCCAAGTGAAATATGAAAGATATAAAGTTAAAAACTAAAAGTGAATATGAAGAAGGTGATAGTTCTAAGGTGGAAGAAAGTGGTGATGTGTGACTTAATGTTGGGTGAGTGTGTGATTGTAGGAAGATGTGACATGGTTATGAGAAATAGGAGGAAGGTACTATGTTGGTGGTTCTCAAATTTTCAAATTTTCAATTTGACACACACAGACACACACACATTATCTCCATGATATATCCCAAGTTGAAGTGTGCTGTAGTTGTGTGGTCTCCATATAGAAAGAAAGAAATATACATATATATATATATATATATATATATATATATATATATATATATATATATATATATATATATATATATAGAATATAGATGACAGCAACAAAGATGGTGCCAGATTTGAAGTAAAAGTTATATGATGAGATGAGTGATTGGAAGAAATGAGATTAACAGCATTGGAAGAGAGAGGAGAAAGGGGAGATTTGATAACAATGTTGTATATATAAATCACTAAATCACATGGAAAAGATAGACAATTTTTGGAGATGTACATGGATGAGGAAACAAGATTTATGAGAGGATATACAAAAAAAAGATGAAGAAGAATAAATGTCTCTGGCATCAAGAAATTTAGTTTCCTTTATTGATGCTTTGAACTCTGGAATAGTTAAGTGAGGAGATGGTTACAGCTGTTAGTTTGAAAATTTTAAGGAGAAATTTGAAAGCTAGAGATATGGAGACAGGACAAATGAGCTTAAGCCTGGACCCTGTACAACTTCTCTCACTTACCACTCACTAACAGTTTATATCTTATTCCTGGCCAATAGGAGAGTCTGCTGATATGTGCTGTTCAGTCTGAGGAGGAGAGCGAGAAGATTGCTGAGAATTTCCTCCAGAAGCGCATTGATGTTGATGCCTTCCTTGGAGAGTATTTGGAAAAGCGGATAGTGAGTTGTATATTTCTTACCTATGCCATTATATTTTTATTCTGATCATTGCTACTCTTCTCTTTACCAAGCATTGCGTGTATTTAGATATGCTATACCAATGCTGTTAATAGTACATTAAATAAGACAAATATTGGATAAGTTGGACACTTGCTGGAATTAATTATCTTATTTATCATTTTTCCTTTGATTAACTAGTGGCACTCAGACATTGAGCTAATACTCTGGCTAAAATACCATAGATTGCTCTTAAGGGGGTTTCACACAGTCAAACACACTCATCAAATGTCCAACACGACATGTTTGAGGAGTTATTACATGTTCAAACCAAACATGCAGAAAACCTCACTTGGTGCCCAGAAGAGAAGGGGCAACACACCCCTTTATCCAAGACAAGGTGATGGCAGTTTACCGTTACTTTTATTTTTTCAATTCCTATTAGAGTATTCTTTCGATTTCACCTTCCACAATGTTATGTGCAATTTATCTATACTTTTATTTTTATGCCTTCCTATTATTTATTTCCTATTTCCTATTATTTACTTTCTATTTCTTCCTATTTATTTCCTACTATGTATTCATTTCCCATACCTTCCTATATGCAATTCATCTATACCTTTATATCTTAAATTCCTATTAGAGCGTTCTTTTTATTTTTAACCTTCCACAATGCTTTATGCTTCCTATATAATTATTCCTATATAATTATGTCAATGAAATCAACCATAATTTCGCTCCCTCACTCATTTTCGAAATAGTAGGTCAAGTCTGTCAATGGAGGAGCTGCTACGAGATTTGAGTATGTATGACTCTTGGAGACTGATGTGTGTTCAAATGTTCATACAGGGACATGAACCAAGCAAGCTTTGCCCACAAAAGTCAGGCAAGATCAGACATCTGTCCAATACATTGGTCCAACATGTTTACCCCCCTCTCAAACATCGTGTTATCAAATGTGTCGGCTAACTTGTTTGACTGTGTGAAATCCCCTTTAGTGACACAAAATGGATGTCATGTGCCAGAGCATTGCATGGATTACATAGCTGACCGCAACCAAGAAGTAGTTTCTACGTCAGCTTTCGTTTGCATATGATATGTATTTTCTATGCATATGTGTGTGTGTGTGTGTGTATTCTATATGTGTTTCTATTTTTCTGCCTATTCTAGTAATTCTATAAACTGCATCTGTGATAGACCTCCTTTCCATGATACTAATCCTGCTACTCTTCTTTGTTCCTACAGGAGACACACTTAAGGAGATTCAAAGGAGAAAGACTTGGTGCTCAGTTGCAGGAATTACACAAGGCTGGCTTCTAAGGCAAGCATGGGGAGGGACTCAGAAATGATGTGCAGATTGTGGGGGTACCTAAAATTCTATTCCTAAAAAAAATTGCTGTTGAATTGTATATCTGTGTTGAATATGATTACTTTAGCTTAGTTTGAGATACTAATGATGGAGAGAGAGAGAGAGAGAGAGAGAGAGAGAGAGAGAGAGAGAGAGAGAGAGAGAGAGAGAGAGAGAGAATTATAGTACGTATATGAAGTTGCTGCAGTAAATGAATAAGTTTGCAATAAATATTTAAGCATTTATTTTCCACTGAGCTCTATAGCAGCTGATAATTCTGTTTTATTTTCTAATTGAAGAAAAGTTTCACTTTTTCCAAGAGTCTCTTCAACGTGTGAACAAATTTTTACATTACCATTTCTACTTCAGCCTTCATGCCTTCTGCATACAAGATTGATATTAAGAGTCTATATTTATGTGTATGAGATAGATATAAGCACCTTTCTTAACTTAGTGTTTGGAACATTAATGTGATTTATTTGATCTTGTATTTCATCCATAGTTTTATTTTATATGAGGAATAACTTTCTAAAGAAATATGCAATTATATTAAACACTTTCTTGAAATGTAATGGTCCATCTTAACATATCAGTTGTGATGTTTGTTTTCATGGCTTCATTTTAAGGATAGCTTTATACTTGTACCATGTACGTGATACGTTTGTTATTCTTTACTCAGTTATTTTTTTCATTATGTAATTATGAATTAATAATAAATAAGAAGAAAGTGTAGGTTATGTATTTTTGCCTACAAGATGTGTGTGATCTTAGCTGATCAGAAAGATTTCAGAGCAATTAATTGATTGATCAGTATAGTGGCTAAAGCAATAGCCTTGGGCAAGGAGGAGGTGTATGTATACGTGAAGTAGATTTCAATATAGAAGTGGAAGGTAAGTTACTATGCTGCAAAACTCATTTCAAGACAGGCAAAACTTTCATAGGAACTACTATTTTCAAAGACCGTAAAGATAGTAAGGTCTCCATGCAGGTTTCTCATTGTTGATGCAGGATCCTTTCAATCTCTGGAACCACAAACATCTATAAAACACCACTAACTTCCACAGCCCATTGTTAAAATTGTGGTTTACATAAGATGTAGAGGTGCTTGGGAATTGCACAATGTTACAGCATTAATGAGTTTAATTAAAGAGTTTGGTGAAGTGTGAGGTGAGGAAATCTAAGCATGAATGTTACAATGAGTAAATTAAATGACACCATGTTTGATATGTCTGCAATGTTTGGTATTCACACACACACACACACACACACACACACACATATATATATATATATATATATATATATATATATATATATATATATATATATATATATATATATATATATATGCATGCTTCATTCTCTCTCTCCCTAGCATATGACTAGGTCCATAACATAACAACAGGTTAAGATGATTTAATTGCCCAAATTATTATACAAACAAGTGAATCATATAACAAAGGAAGCACCAAATGACAACATTGTTTGCACGAGGTATGGCTTATTTTCCCTTAACAATTTTCATCCCTATTTTAAGGAACCGCTTGAGAAAGCTCGGCAGGAAGAGGGACATGCCTTTTAGGTGGAATGTAATATATCGACGCCAGTCATAAGATGTATTCCATGTTGAAAAAAAAAAAAAAGCTTATGTTAGCATGAGATGCTCCCTTCTGCACTGACCAAGCTCCACCTGAGGCTCCTAGTCACCTATTAGAGGTATGTTAAACATCGATTTATAGTTGCAGAGAGTAATGGCGAAACAGTCCCACCCAATGATATTCTAAGAATCCTTGGTCTCATCTTTCCTTACACCAATTTTTTTTTCCCTCGGTTTTATATGATTTATCTATCTTCATGATAATAACTGTTGAAAGTCCTCAGTGTAATTGACGTTTATCTATTTTGCTAGCACTGCAGCGTGGTATAATGTAAAAGAAATATAATGATTTTGTAGGATTTGTTTTCCTTTAGAAATGTGTGTATATTCTCACAATAGTGGGTGCGTCCAATTTCTGGTTTTCAACAATGATTTACCAAGTCTACATGAAAGCCGCTAATGAGTTCTGTGAGTAGATATTATTTTCTTGAGAAATATTGAGACCGGGCTCGTGGCTCTAGTCTATCTCGTATTGGTTTCAACTCTTATCCCTTAAAATCATGGGACCTGGTGGAAAAGTGTTTTTTTTTAAAGTGCAGAAAGCAAAAATATGGCCATTTGTCATCTTTTAATGCTAAAAATAAGTAACAAACTACTGCTATTGTCTGATGGATGCTGCATTTGAACAGTGTTACCAACAATATCTGCGTAGAAGTCCCTTAATATTTATCCATTACCTAGTACCGCTTAACCTAACCTAGGCTATCTATCACTTTACTGTCCTAACCTAGCCTGACTTTGACAGCGCTATAGCAGTGAGATAAACAACGATAACTGGACATTTTTCCGTTGATATTTTGCATTCAATCAATCCTGTAATTAAATCGTGTAGTTGACCATTTTTAACATTCAGATGAAATTTCACTTGTCAAGTTTTAGGTTAATCTTACTATTGAAAAAAAAGACAGGAAATGTAAATGAAAGAAAAGTAGATAAGAAATTAACACAGTTTATTTACAAAGTTGCTTAAGACGCATATAACTCACATAATCCTTCGCCTCTTGTGCCTAGAAGGAGCACCTACTTTACGTACACCCGGCTGGGAGGGATTAGCAAGTATGTAGCTGGAAGGAAAGAAGGAACACCTATATAACACACACGTAGCTCATGGGGTACACAGCAGCGGCGTCAATAGGTGTTGTCAAGATTGGGCCACGCGCACTCTCACCGCTTATGTATGGATGGCCAAGCTTTTGCCTTTGAGACTAGCATGGCAGTTAAACATATACACTTAGCTAGGAAAAGAAAAAAAATATTGATAATAATAATAATAATAATAATAATAATAATAATAATAATAATAATAATAATCTCCAAGTCTTCGATTTCTTGCCCTATTGGAAGTCTCTCAATGCGTAAAAAAAAAAAAAAAGATCTCAATAGGAGTTTTTGGTTATGCATAACGTCCCTTTTCCTTCAGTTTGTTAGTCAATGGCTGGGAAATAGCGAGTGTATGATGGCAAGTCTATGGTAGCAATGAAGGAAAGTTGCTAGCAATGTGTGTGTGTGTGTGTGTGTGTGTGTATTTATGGCACGGTACGTACATTTATAAGAGAAAATTTTTTTTCTGATAATTTCTTTACGCTGCTTTCTTTCATTCCCCTACCGTCTCTCTCTCTCTCTCTCTCTCTCTCTCTCTCTCTCTCTCTCTCTCTCTCTCTCTCTTCACGCCTTATTGTATATTTTTTAAGTGCATTGTTCGGTATGCACAACACTTACATCGGACTCAAACATGAAACAAAAATAAACATAGACTGCTCTAAATGTGTCTTTCACAGGGACGCTTTCATGACCATGGCGAAGGTCAAGAAAAAGAAAGCAAAAGAAGCACTTCTGGCCAGTAATCGTTGAGTATTAGACAGTCCTCGTAAAAGAAAGTTGTTGATTTTTCATTGGTTTGTTTGGCCTTAGTATCCTCAAATTTCGTTGATACATGGTTAGACGAAAATGAGTGAAAAGATAAATAGATGTAGATGATGTAGGTAAACATGCAGTAATAAGAGTTTGCTGGATTAGTGAAGATTTGTTATTGGCTGTTTGCAGAATGGATGAATGGATTGTTGGGGCAGGTACTATACTTGGAAAAAAATGGTAACGTTCGAATTTTTACGAAGTGCGCTATAGATATAATTACTGCTTCAAGTGTTCCTGCTTCCAGTATTCTCTGCCTTGCTTCGAAGCTCATAAGTTGAATTTTCTAGTGATTCGATACATGAAATGTTTACAGTTGTACATCAATACTTTTCCGTCATCTTTTTCAGCTCTCAGTATTTATTCTTAAAACTGCATTAGATAGATTAGATAAGAGTTTTCTGTCTTGCTTCGAGGCTTCAAAGAATTAGTTTGGTTAAGTGATAAGGATATATTTATTTCATCTTTTCTTCCTCAACTATGGTTTCTCATTTCTTTTCCCTTTTCTCTTTTTGTTGTTAAGATGGCACGCGCATCTATGTATGAACAGTCTACCAGCATAAGTAACAAATTATTATATCATCTATCATCAACTCCACTTTTTATTCATCAATTTTTTCATCTTTATTAACTCCTCCAGCTCTTATTTTATCATCAATCTAAGCACCATCAGCTTTCCTGCTTTCGGCTTCCTCACCGTTAACTTTTGATATCAATTTCTACATCATCATCATCATCATCATTTCGCCGCTTACTCCTATACCAAGATCATTCTTAGCATCACAACATGGAAAAAAGCCACTAAATATTTTGTGATCTTAGTTATGCAAAAATAGAAATTGAAAGATATATCTTCTATTGGTTGAGACGAGGGGTCGTGGCCTCGCTGTTCCTGTGTGTAGTGTGTGATGTGGTCTCAGCCCTGCCCGAAGATCGGTCTATGAGCTCTGAGGTCAGTCGCTCCTTCGGGAAAGGCTGACTGGGTGACCAGCAGGCGACCGTGGTGAATAACACACACACACACACACACACACACACACACACACACACACACACACACACACACACACACACATATATATATATATATATATATATATATATATATATATATATATATATATAGATATATATATATATATATACACACACACACACACACACACACACACACACACACACACACACACACACACACACACACACACACACACACGTATGCAAATTATTATTATATTATTATAACGAATGAGAGAAATAATACATGTACCACCATCTGCAGACATCTACAAACGTAAACATTAGAACCGTTAGCTATTCCCAGTACAGAAACAAAGTACAAATCAACTGAGCCACGCACCGAAGCAGAGGAGTAGTTTGGTGAGCGGCAAGACAAAGGTCCCGAATTCTTAAACAATTCGTCTTATTTCTTGCATTTAGTAGACTCTAGCAATAGTTACTCTCGCTTTCAATGTTGTTTTAATGATTTCAGCGATAGTTTGGTAAAAATTCTGTATAATTATCATAGAGAAAACACGTATGAGAGAGCAAAGTGTTTAAGAATACGGGATAAAGTGTCGAGCAGACGGGCTGGAAAGCTTGGCACACGCTATGTACGTAAACTTGACTCGGAGTTTTCTCCTACCCGTTGCTGACGAAATGATATGTGACTTCCTTGGTTGGTTACTGTACTGGTGAGTTGGGTGGGGGAGAGGAAGTGTGTGTATGTGTATGTGTGTTTGATTAATATTATTAATCTGACATTCACGGTAGTGTATTAGCTGTTTATTTCAACAGCGAGAATTTATAATAACTTGTATAAATGGTTTTAATAGCAATAGCAAGATGTATATTGTGTACTTAATTCATTTTCATTAACTGTCATTATAATTATTTCTAAAACCTATTCAACTTCCGAGAGATGCCTTTCAAAACAAAGCACTAGAGATCTTATAAACGTGTCACTTTCACTAACGAATGTTCCTTAGTGTTGTTCACCTTTTAATAATTGCTTTTGTTATATCTAGAGTAGGGGGAGATGAAAGAATTGTGTCAATTTTGTACTGTAAAAATTGAGGACTCTTTTCACGTTAGATAGATAGATAGATAGATCGATATATATATATATATATATATATATA
>CM035198.1:1778938-1792321 GCA_020233015.1 Callinectes sapidus | reverse complement strand
AGTGTCATTGAAGAAGAGGGGATAGTTATTTGGAAGGTTGTGTCGAGGTGATAGGTGGAGGAATTGAGTTTTTGAGGCATTGAACAACACATGGTTTGCTTTGCCCCCAATCAGAAATTTTAGAAAGATCAGAAGTTAGGCGTTCTGAGGCTTCCCTGCGTGAGCTGTGTACTTCCTGAAGGGTTGGTCGTCTATGGAAAGAAGCTCATTACAGAATTGGTAGCAGAGGGTAGTGTTTCATGTCCTTTTGGATGGACAGCTCCAGACTGCAGGGTTGCAGACACTGGATGCTGATCCACCCATTGACGAAACTGCACCCTCCATTGGCGATGTCAAAGAGGCTGTGGCAAAGTTGAGGAGTGGAAAGGCAGCTGGCATCTGCAACATCAGTGTGGAGCTGCTTAAAGCTGGGGGTGAAGCCATGATCCGTGGGTTGCATGCTGTCTTGACTGCTGTATGGCATTCAGGTACTATTCCTCCTGACTGGAAGAAGGGGCCGGTCGTCCCTATCTGGAAGAGGAAAGGCGACCATCAAGACTGCAACAACTACCGTGGAATAACACTGCTCAGAGTACCAGGCAAGGTGCTTGCCCATTTGCTGCTGACGCAGATCTGCACTCACCTGCTGAAGCATCAGAGACCTGAACAGTCAACAACTGACCGTATCCTAGCGCTTCGCGTACTGGTGGAGCGCCGACGTGAGTTTCGACAGGGAATGCTTGCAGCCTATGTCAATCTCAAGAAGGCGTTTGACTCCAGTGTTGCCAGGTCTACTGAAAAGTCATGAGATCTACTGAAATTTCGACGAATCTCATGAAATACTGATTTATTGCCATAATCTACTGCATTTTCATAGATTTTACTGCAAATCTACTGCAATTATTCTTCTTGGCAGTTGAAAATCCATAAAAGCTAAATGAGAGAGAGAGAGAGAGAGAGAGAGAGAGAGAGAGAGAGAGAGAGAGAGAGGTTAGCAAAAAGTTTGTGATTTATTAATACTCCGTAGGTTAATTGCCAATTATATTGGAAGTTATATTTCTTGAAGGAAATTGTATTTTGTTTTCCATTTTTTCCCCATATATATTGGAAATTTGTGATAAAAATGTAATTTTTGTTTCATTAATTAGTGTAATATAACAACAGCTGCTAACTCTGATGTTGAGGCTGAGGATTAATATTGTGATACATAGCTAGGTTAGCAAAAAGTGGGTGATTAATACTCAATAGGTTAATTGCCAAATTATATTACTTTTATTTCGAGAAGGAAATTATATCTATTCTTCTATCTTTTCACCATATAGGCCTATTATAAATTGGATGAAAAACTCCCAAGATAAAACAACAGCTGCTAGCTCTGATGTTGAGGCTGAGGATTAATATTGTGATACATAGCTAGGTTACCAAGAAGTTTGTGATTAATCAATACCCAGTAGGTTAATTGCCAAATTATATTAATTCTATTTCGAGAAGAATTTTTTTTTCTATTTTTTCACCATATAGGCCTATTATATATTGGAAGTTTTTGTTAAAATTTTTACTTTTTTGTTTCGTTAATTATTGTAATAAAATAACACAAAGCTTCTTAATATATGTATTTTTTAAAATCCCAAAAATAATGTGCGTCTACTGCAATTTAACCAAAATCTACTGAATTTTTGCCCACTTTTCTACTGAAATTTCCTCTGCACCACCTGGCAACACTGTTTGACTCAGTGCATCGAAAGACACTCTGGGACCTTCTGCGCAGTGTTGCCAAGTTGGAGCAAAATGCGCTAGTTCTGGTGCATTGGCGTTGCAAACAGCGCGCTAATTTTGTGATTTGCGCACAGCGCATTTTCTGGTGCATTTTCAACAGATCTGGTGCAAGATTTAGCGCAATGGCATTGAGTCAATATAAGAAAATTGGTTCGGCATAAATTAGTACATTCTACAGGGGATAAGCCATTGACAGATTGCTAGAGGAGCGCTACATTGGCAACACAATGCAACAGCACCGTGACCCGTACATGACTCTTACGAGTATTGCACTATAGGGAACAGGTTCGGGTATCGTCTTGACGGCATCAGTTACGCGTTGCTGACCGGGCGAGTTGGTGCTTCCGGTGTTGTAATAGAAATGGGTCCAACATACGCTCAGGCGTACAGGAAAAGCTGGGAGTCGTTCCCAGACTTGAAGGATTGGTTGAGGCCTGTAGAGAGTGATAAAACCAAGGCGTACTGCCTTTATTGCAAATGTGAAATAACAGCAAAACTCAGTGACGTACGAAGGCATACAAGTTCTATAAAGCACGTTCGGGCAGCAGAACCTTTCTCTAGTTCGAGGCAAAGGAAAATACCATCTTCACATATCAGTGATAGTCAACGCCAGTCAACTAGTCAAGCAGAAGGACGACTGGCTTTGGTGATTGCTGAACATACGTCATTCCTAACGGGGGACCATGTGTCAGAAGCTTGCAAAGTGATGTTTAGTGACAGCAGTGCAGTGAAAAATCTGAAATTACATAGAACCAAATGCAAAAACATCATCGTAAATGTTCTGGTACCTTACTTCATGAAAAACCTAAGGGAAGACATTAATGATGAAAAATACAGCCTGTTGATAGATGAATCCACTGACATTTCTGTTGCAAAGTTACTTGGTGTTACTGTACGGTATTACAGTAGGAAACAAGGGAAAATAGTAGCAACTTTCCTTGCAATAGCTGAATTGGAAGACGGAACCGCAATTTCTATTGTGAGTGCCATAAAGAAAATTTTGTGTGATGTCCAGTTGGATCCTAAAAACCTACTTGGTGTTGGGGTTGACAATGCAAGTGTTAATGTGGGCATAAACAATGGTGTGTGTGAAATGTTAAAGAGGGATCTGGAGCTCCCAAATCTGATTATGGTTCGATATTTTTTCTCTCAACTAATTCAAATCAGGTTAGTAGCAGGTTAATAGTTACATTTCATAGTTACTGGATTGCGTACGTTACAATATAATCTATGCAAAACGAAGAAAATATTATATAGCACACAAAGAAGAATTAAGGCCGCATTTCTCGTTAATATATTTATAGAGAGAGAGAGAGAGAGAGAGAGAGAGAGAGAGAGAGAGAGAGAGAGAGAGAGAGAGAGAGTTGTGATTGGTTAGTATTTTTTGGCAATATTATAATACGTAAAATAGGAAAAAATAGCAATCTGTGTAGGGGAGACCGGGGCAAGTTGGCAACAGGGGTAAGTTGGCACATTTGAAATAACTCCACTATTATCCGCTCGATAGCGTTGATATTGATACCACATATTCACAGCCCTCCTCCGTACTCACCCACAAAAAGCCAGGGAGAGAGGTCGCACGATTTGCCTGTAGCGAGGAAAAGTTTGATTTTGACACCATTTGGTAAATAATCAATCACTTAGTCTGTTTCTTTTAAAATGCGCCTGGTTGTACATGAATAAAATTTAATACACCCATAACTTCACATAGGGTTTAAGGATTATATGCACCCCAAACAGACCATGGAAAGTTTCACTGTGTGTATTTAAATCATACTGAATGGGAAATGGTATGGTTGGGGCAGGTTGGCTCAATAAATATGGGGCAAATTGGCACAGTGCCAAATGACCTCAGGTGAAAGAGGAAGCCTTGTAACAATAGCTGTTGCTGTCTCAGCAACTGACAATGTAGTTCCACCTTTTTCATCTTCCCAAGAGTGCATTTCCGTGATCATTTCCTTAAATGTGCTCCTCCTGGTAGTTTTGGATCTGCCAACCCATCACATGAAAGAGTCACATATTCTGGAATTTTTAGAGCATTTTGTCAAACACACTAAATGCTCTAAAGAAAATCCAGTTCTTTTGTTACTAGACAATCATGGCTCGCATCTGTCCATAGAGGGCCTTGATTTTTGTTAAGCAAATGACATTATACTGACAGGGATTTATTTTATACATGCCTTAACTGTGACTCAGATGATGATTTAGATTAAATTCACCTCTAGTATTAAGTATTTTCTGCAATTATGACCTCGAAGTGCAATTATTTTCATTTAGATGTTTTGAAAGTTATCGTATTTTTTTCTTTTCGTATTAATGGTTATTTTTTTGCTAGGAAAACATATAAGTTTATATGGAATAGTGTACTCTTCATATGAAGCACTGCACATAATCCGTGTTAAAATTTAGTGCTACATACTTCTCATTTGATATCAATATCTATTGTGCCAACTTACCCTCTAATGTGTGTCAACTTACCCCGCACATGGGGCAAGTTGGCACACGTGAAATATTTTTTTCTAAAGGATGCTGTGCTTTTGTTTTGAAGGAAAATAAATATCTATTACATGGCAAGTAAGAGGAATGTTCATATTTTTCAATGAAAGTAAAAGATTACCAAAATTGTTTGTTGTTTTTCTTTTATCAAGGAAAGTCTAAAAAGCGTGCCAACTAGCCCCGGTCTCCCCTACAGAAAAGCTTTCTAGCGCATTTCAGACCTCAATATAACTCATTCACGTCCGTTACAGTTGGCAACACTGCTTCTGCGTCTCCGTGGGATTCCTGCAAGGATTATTGGTCTATTAATTGGCCTGTACTCTGGGATTGTAAGTGCTGTGAAGTGTGGAGGAGGCACCCCCCGGCGTATGCCCCCCATGATTAATTGATTGATTTTGGGTGGTATTTAAGGAACTGCTTGGGTCTAGTGCAGTGGTTCTCAAACTGGGTGCCGCGGCACCCTGGGGTGCCACGGACAGCGCCTAGGGGTGCCACAAGATTGCCATGAATTTTGTCTTGGCTAGATCGTTTCAAGGTACATTTGTAAAACAGTTTGTAGCAGTCTGCCTATAATTAACTGTCGGTGTAGGAAGTTACTTGCTCTAATATTTTACTAAAATATAGGTAGATATATCCTTTTGCACATTATTCATTATTCATGTGAGGAGGGGTGATGGTAAAAAAGGGGTGCCACAGAAAGGATTATATAAATTCAGGGTGCCATCACTGAAAAAAAGATTGAGAACCACTGGTCTAGTGTGTAGTAGTCATGGAGGGAGTAGCAGTTGTGAAAGTCGAGAATTTGATTGATTTGGATATTGCATATATGCCAGGGAAGAATCAAAGTGTATCCATGCCATCTGCAACTTTTGAGCGTTTGGTGGATGTGAACAGTAAGTTAGAAAGTACTGTAACTGGGTTGTATCGAAATGTAAATGACAAGATGCTTTCTCAAACCATTGCCTGGTCCCATCCTCTGCCAAGTATTCCTAGGTTTTCTGGGAGGCTGAGGACACCCAATGAAGTAGGTAACTGTAAAGGATGCTTTTCCTCTACTGCGGATTCAGGATACGCTGGATGCGCTGGCTGGGGCTCAGTGTTTCTCATCTTTTGATCTGGCTGCAGGGTACCATCAGATTAGAGTGCAAGCTGAGGACAGGGCAAAGACAGCATTTGTTACACCTTTTGGACACTATCAGTACATTCGTTGTCCGATGGATTTGACCAATAGTCCTGCTACATTTCAGCGATTTATGGAAAAGGTATTCAGTGATCATATATTTATGACCTTATTGGTGCATCTGGATGACTTGTTGTTTTCAAAGGGTGTGGATGAGCATGTTGAAAAGTTGGAGGTAGTGTTCAAGCTCTTGCAGAAGTATGAGCTGAAGTTAAAACCATCCAAGTATCATGTTTTGCAACCTCAAGTGAAGTACCTAGGATTTGTAGTGTCTAAGGAAGGGATCAGTACAGACCCAGAGAAAATTAAAGCAAGGGAGTGGCTTATACCCTGCACAGTAAAGGAAGTAAGGGCATTTGTTCATTCTATCGGAGATTTATTGAGGGTTTTGCTAAGGTGGCTGCCCCATTACATGCTCTAATGGGAGGAGAGTCAAAAGCTGATGTTACCAAGTACTGGGGAAAGGAAGAGACACAGGCATTTGAAGAATTGAAGAAGTTGACTTGTGCACCAGTGCTAAAAAAAATGCTGACTATGACCGACCATTTGTGGTAGAAACAGATGCCAGTTTGGATGGGTTGGGGGCAGTATTGTCCCAGGAGTGGGAAGGGAAGTTACACCCTATTGCATTTGCAAGCAGAGGTCTTAGAACGTCAGAGAAGAACATGAATAACTACAGTTCTAGAAAGTTAGAATTGCTAGCATTGAAGTGGGCAGTAACTGAGCAGTTAAGAACTATTTAGCAGGAGGGAAATTTGTGGTATTAACAGATAACAATCCTCTTGCACATTTGAAGAATGCTAAGTTGGGAGCTGTGGAGAGTAGATGGTTGGGAGATTTAAACAGGTTCCATTTTGATGTGAAATACAGGCCTGGTCGGGAGAATGCAAATGCTGATGCGCCCTTAAGGAGGCCACATAGAGTGGAGGTGGAGGAAGAAGAGGTATTTACAGAGATGTGGGAAGAGATATCTAAGAATAGGCCTGCTAGAGCAGTAGCAGTGATGAAGATGTGGGATCACACCTCATCATAGAGAATGAGAGATGCCCAGAAAGCCTGCCCAGTAGTGAGAAAAATGTGGATGCAGATGATTGGAAAATTGCACACAGGGGAGATCAAGCAGTTATTGACCTCAAGAGGAGTTTAGGAAGCTGTGAAGGGTTAGGAGATGGTTGATTATGAGGGATGGAGTCATTTATTGGAGAAATAATCAAAGGGATAAAAGGAAATGGAAAATAGTATTGCCTGTGGGCCAAGAAAGGAAGTGATCAGGGGAGCTCATGATGAATGGGGTCATCAGGGAGCTGTTAGAACTGCATTGGTCAAAAGGAGCTTTGCAAGGCCAGGGTTGCATGAAGATGTTAAGAGTTATGTGGCTAGGTGCAAAACTTGTGCAGTTGCTAAGGAGGGAGTGAGTTCCAAGATGAGGTTAGGAACTGTGGAAGCAAGTAGACCCTAGGAAGTGTTGGCTATGGACTTCAAATTGTTAGAGCCTTCCAGGGATGGAAAGAAGACTGACTGTGCTCATTGTAACAGATGTATTTAGCAAGTTTGCTATGGTATTCCCCACAAAAATCAGAGAGCACGCACTTGCAAAGATTTTGGTGGAGGAGATATTCAATAGGTTTGGCTGCCCAGAGAGAGTTCATAGTGATCAGGGGAGAAGTTTTGAGAGCCAACTGGTGGATGAGTTGTGTAAATATTATGAGATTAAAAAGTCAAGGACCACTCCATACCATCCACAGGGGAATGGGGTTTGTGAGCGTTTCAACAGAACCTTGCATTGTATGTTATCAACTTTGAGTAGGGACCAGAGAGGTCTGGCCTAGGTATTTGTCTAGCCTCACAGCTGTTTACAACAGCACTCCACATTCTGTGACAGGATTCTCGCCTCATTACATCTTGTTTGGCATAGAATCTCATTTACCAATGGACAGGTTTGTTACAAGTTCAGAAGCTGTGACTACCCATCATGAGTGGGTTAGAAGATTGCAAGAGACCCACCCACAAAGGCAGAAACATTTAATCCAGGTCAGAAAGTGGTGCTGAGAGATCATTCTGTAGTAGGCAGAAAAAAATACAACCTAGATATGCTGAGGACATTTGGGTAATCGTGGAGGTATTGGACAATGTAAGTGGAGTGTACAAAGTGAGACCAGAAAGCAAAGAGAGTCATCACCGAGTGTTGCATCGGAGTAAGGGCCGTATGCAAGAACGCTCGTCGTATTCCGACCGTTGTAACATGATATTCAAGAATAGCCCCACCGTTGTCTGCTACCACAGCTGGTACCACGGTCCACGCTCTACCCACAAAGTTGGACTTACTTCTCTTTACACCCTCAAAGGTGAGTTTTTAACAAGTTAAGGAGTTACTGCCGTATATTAAGAATATATTTGTGTCATATTTATATTGGAATACGATGTAAGAGGGATAATTCAAGTGATGTAAGTGGTGATGAGTTTCCATGGGTCTCAGTGTGATTCATCACTTATATTTTTCCATTTTTTGTTTAATATAGTTGTTATGGTTGTTACGTCTACTAACAACACCTCACAGCTATAAGCACCTCGCTTGGCGAGGTGGTTTCGACACGTCATCGCCAACTATACTTCACTCCTCGTCACCCGAGGCTCCGGGGTTTCACGAAGCCGGCTACATGAACCTGACGGAGGTGTCTTCTGACTTGGGGTGCGAGCGGAAGAGAGACCTGGACAGCGCGGCTCACCGCGAGGGTCTCCTACCAGCCACCTACAGCCACTGCTCTTACTGCTATTGTATATATTGTACATATTAACCTGCTGCATTATTTCCAATATAGTTACAAGTTGGAATCCTGATTGTTTTCTTATGTCAAGAGATACAACAATAGTTCTTGAAGTGGATAACCAATGCTGCCAAAAGTGATATTTTAGTGGTAAAAGTGTAAAGTGGTAATAACATAGGAATTCAGGTAAGTGTAACACATCAAACACAGTGAAGCCAAACTGGCCACAGGGAGCGATAGTATTCTTATTATCACAAGAGAAATACTAGTGTTATTACTATTTCAACGATAAAAAACATTTCATATGTAAATGAATCTTATTAGCTGTGTGTCTGTGCATAACATTGAGGCAGAAAGCAGACCAGCTATGGGCAACTGTGCTCATCAAGACACAGTAGTTCTATAGTGTTAGCCATATAAACAAGTTAATATTAGAGAGAAAATGTTAATTTGTTACCAATAGTGCATTACATATAACAAAAGAGATGAAAAAGCATAGATAACATGAAACATTGATGTAAATCCAGCCACATTTTTTATAGTGAAGCTGTGCACCGGAAAATTTTATTAAGTAAAGGTGTACATCAATTAAGTGTTGGGGATTTCAACCAAATGGTATAAAATATTAATATCTTATCTTCGTGGAAAATTCTCATCAGTTAAGTGTAATAGTAATAATAATGTATATTTGTTCACTTGTTTGGTAATTTAGTGATCAGACTGTGCATGCATAATAAAACCCGTCACTGAAAAAGGCACTCAGAACTTTCAATAGAGAAAACAAATAAAAATAGATAAATAAATAGATAAAAAACAAAACCCTGCCAATAACCAAGAACATAGTCTGTGTTAGATAAATGTTCCTGCTAAGGATTGAGGTGTGTCAGTTTCTCCCAACTAGGAAATTACATAACTATTTGTTACATGAATTACATGAATGTATTCATATGTGTTATTTAGTTAGGATTAACCACATACTTAGATAACATGATCCTCTGTACATACTCATGTATTTGAAGCATCTTGTCACCTTTGTTCATAAGTTTGATGACCTGAAATTCTGGCCAGGTAAACATCCACATATTACCCTCATCACTTCAGATCACAAGGTTATCTGTCATTTGCAATGGTAACAAATCAAGAAGTATATTAAATACTAGGAATTAAGGCATGATTTGTAGTGAGCAGTTTGCAAAAATATATTTCTATTTCATTATTTCTTCCAATTTTTGTTGATATTGTTCTGTTACGTTGGCTCTCAATGAACAGTAACTAAAAGGTAATTGGTCACAGCATGGCAGAACTGTGTTCCCTCCAACACCTCATTAGTTTGAGAGAGGTGGTTGAGTTGGTGGAACTAGTGGAACATCACTGCCACCATGAAAGGAGGACTGTCAGTCACCGGATTGACCCGCTTCAGCACTACACTGACGAGGATTTCTGTCACAGTACAGACTCTCAAAAGAGAGTTTTTGTATCCTACTGGCAGAAATTCAACCTCTTCTTCCATCTTCTAGGGACGGGAGAGGTAAGATTTTACTTCCCAAATGTCTATTGTAGGTACACATGCATACACTTTGATTTCCATACTGGATAATATGTTAGTATCTATTGCATGTATAATTATTACAATATAATGTAAGTTTTATATGGGGATTAATTCTCAAGAGCAGTAGAATACTTTTTATTGATTAGGTTGTGAGAGCATAGTTATTTGTTGTATAATTCTTTAAGTATATGGAAATGCACTGATTTATCCAAAATTTTTACTTTTTTTTTTTAGATGGTATGAAGACCAAATCTTTTAAGTAATATACCACATAATAAAAGTGTATAACGCCTATGTACATATTAGGCGATAATATTTCATGTGTTTAAACTAAAACATAGTAATTAATATTTCCAAGTCTCTGTATCTTGACTGGTTTGCAACTGTTAGTTGCTCTACGTTACCTTGCAACAGGTAACTTCCAGCTGACAGTTGCTGACATGGCAGATATGTTGCAGGCCAGTGCATCTCACTGCATTAGGAGGGTAGTTCGTGCCACCACGGAAGTCTCAGCAAGGCACATCAGGTTCCCTACACCAGCAGAGGAGGATACCATTATGCAAGCCTTCTCTACCATCGCAGGCATGCCTGGATGCATAGGTTGCATTGATGGAATTCTCAGCCCCATCAGAGGACATGATACCGAGCTGTATCGTGGATGCAAGGGTTACTTTGCTTACAACGTGATGGCTGTGTGTGATGCCTCACTTTTAATCACTAACCTCGTTGTAAACTGGCCTGGCAGTGCACACGACTCTAGAATTTTTAATAAGTCGCACCTCTGCCAGACTCTTCAGACTGGCCATTATGGTGGCTTCCTTCTTGGTGATGGTGGCTATCCGTGCTACTCTTACCTCCTTACTCCATATGCCAATCCAAGGGCACCACATGAAGAAAAATTCAATCAGGCTCACATAAGAACCCGCAACTGTGTAGAAAGGATGTTTGGAATACTGAAAAGGAGGTTCAGTATTCTAGCAACACCCCTCAGGACCAAACTGGCCTCAAGAAGTAATATAATTGTGGCAACAGGTGTACTTCAAAACATTGCTGTGAGAAACAAGTTGCCATTGGAGGAAGGGCTAGAGGTCAGAGGAGTGGAAAATGTCCCGGAACTAGACCACCAAGAAAATGCAGCATCAGGTAACACCAGGCGAGCAGAGATTGCAGCAAGGTTTTTCTCCTAAGGTTGTACCTTGCTCCCATATTTGATGGGATTCCACTTCCACAACAGTGCAATTCTGATTAGAAATTTGTATTGTGTTGTTCTTTCTCCATTACAAGGTTGGGGGTCATGCAGTTTGCAGTTTTAACCCTGGGAACAAGTGGCCAGCCCAGAGGTCTTTGTGACATCTGTGACTGGACAGAATAGTTGTGGAAGGTGGTATTTTATGAGGAGAAAGGTTCTGGATTAACTCTTTTTGAAGGCACTATTATGTGGTGGTTATTTTCTTTGTGTTGGTGAGGAAACTGTGATATATATATATACATATATATATATATATATATATATATATATATATATATATATATATATATATATATATATATATATATATATATATATATTGTAACTTCTTTAAGTTTACTGACACCCATATCGGCTGTGAATACTTTTAAGCTCTGTTTTACAATGTTAAAAAAGGAAAGGATTTAGTGGAAATAAAAAAAAAATTCAATTGAAATTCCATTTTATTTATGAAAAAAAAAATATTTATACAAAAAAATACATTTCCTTTACACACACACACACACACACACACACACACACACACACACACAATATATATATATATATATATATATATATATATATATATATATATATATATATATATATATATATATATAGATATATATATATATATATATATATATATATTATAATAATACAAAATAAAATCTCCTCTACACACACACAAAAAAAAAAAAAACACCCTATTCCATTCAGGGAGATTGTGAGTTAGGGACGTTGTGGGAAAGGGCCATAGCCTCAAAGGCCCCCTTGGCCTCTTCTAAAAGGGCACCAACATTCATGGCAATGTTTGCCCCAAGAACCTTGAAAGAGTTGAGCGCTCCATCAAGGTTCTCAATAAAGGCACCCATTTCTAGGAAAGCATCTGTCCTGGCTGCTGACACGGATCCGCACTCACCTGCTGAAGCATCAGAGACCTGAACAGTCAGGGTTCACGCCCGGTAAGTCAACAACTGACCGTATCCTAGCGCTTCGCGTACTGGTGGAGCGCCGACGTGAGTTTCGACAGGGAATGCTTGCAGCCTATGTCGATCTCAAGAAGGCGTTTGACTCAGTGCATCGAGAGACACTCTGGGATCTTCTGCGTCTCCGTGGGATTCCTGCAAGGATTATTGGTCTATTAACTGGCCTGTACTCCGGGACTGTAAGTGCTGTGAAGTGTGGAGGAGGCGTGTCCAGCTTCTTCCCTGTGAATACAGGTGTGAGGCAGGGCTGTGTGCTTGCTCCATCACTTTTCAACACATGCATGGATTGGGTACTAGGCAGAGTTGTGGAACAAAGTCATTGTGGAGCATCTGTTGGCAACACCAAGATTACAGATCTTGTTTTTGCTGATGATGCAGCAATCTTCGCTGAGTCACTGGAGGTTCTGGTAATGGCTCTAGAGGCACTGCACGAGGAGGTGAAGCCCTTGGGACTTAAGGTTTCCTGGGCCAAGACCAAGGTCCAGGTGTTTAGAAGCGTGCTGGATGAAACAGTATAGTCTGTCCATGCGTGTGGTGAGGACATTGAGATCTTGAAAAATTTCACATACCTTGGTAGTGTAATACATAACGTTGGTGGGTCGAGCCAAGAAGTCACAAGGCGGATTGGCCTGGCCCACGGCGTTATGGAGTCGCTCAACACGAGTATTTGGCGTTGTCGATACCTGTGCAGACGGACAAAGATTCGGATCTTCAAGTCGCTGGTGATCCCTGTCTTACTCTATGGTTGTGAGACATGGACACTGAACACCGACATGAAGAGGCGAATTGATGTCTTTGGTACTAGGTGCCTTCGCAGGATCATGGGATACCGCTGGTATGACTTTGTGTCAAATCAGCGATTGTTCCACGAGACCGATTCGAGGCCTATTACTAGCATAGTCCGTCAGCGCCAACTGCGGCTATATGGGCATGTGGCCGATACCCGGAAGCTGACCCTGCTTGTCGGGTTGTTTCCGTAAGGGACAACCCAACTTGGAGGAGGCCTAGGGGACGCCCACAGAACTCTTGGCTGCGGCAAGTCGATGCCTCCTGCTGGGAGTTACTCGGTATAGGAAGGGAGCCTGCATGGAGACTCGCGAGGCGTGACCGCCAGGAGTCACGCCTCGCGAGTCTCCATGCAGGCCACAGGGTTCACACAGGCCTCCCGGGTGCACAAGCAGGGCAACAGGGCATAGGGGGGTTGCGTAACTTCCACACGGATTCGGATGGGCAAGTGTAGCGAAGTGTACCTATAGCAGCTCAAAATGGGGGACAAAGCAAACACACAGAGTTCACTTTGGCTAGTTTACTCAGCAAGCACTACAGGTAACACAGGTGACCGTGACACGCCTCACACAATGGCAAAGGCGAACTCAGCAATACGACACAGCAAGGCGGCAGCTCGAGCCTCCTCACAC
>CM035198.1:1749226-1778838 GCA_020233015.1 Callinectes sapidus | reverse complement strand
TCAAAAGCTTTTCGTCTTATCAACTCCTCTCCTCTGACTGACTGTCTTCAGCCTCTGTCTCATCGCCGCAATGTTGCCTCTCTTGCTCTCTTTTACCGCTATTTTCATGCTAACTGCTCTTCAGGTCTTGCTAACTGCGTGCCTCCCCTGCTCCCGCGCCTCGCTGCACAAGACATGCTTCTTCCTCTCACCCCTATTCTGTCCACCTCTCTAATGCAAGAGTTAACCAGTATTCTCAGTCTTTCATCCCTTTCTCTGGTAAACTCTGGAACTCTCTCCCTGCCTCTGTATTTCCACCTGCCTATGACTTGAACTGTTTCAAGAGAGAGGTATCAAGACACTTATCCCATTCTTCTTTTGGCTACTGATTATGGACTTTCCAGGGACCGGCACTAGAGTGGGCTATTTTGTTTGATTTTTGTTGCCCTTGGCCGCCTCCCTTCTACATAAATTTTTTTTAAAAAAATAATAAAATAATAATAATAATAATACCCTTCACCAGTCTCCAAGTGCACACTTCCCCACAACTAACTGTCAACGGTTTCTACTGCACTGCACCCAGCCTGTACTCTAGCTTGTCATCTCACACACTCCTCCATTGGCCGGTCCTCCCGATGACTTCAGAGCTGACAGATCCTGGGAATCTCTGGTCCTCTCCTCCACAGACAGAATCACCGTGTGGGTTTTATTTATCAAAGTGGCTTGTTACAGTTTGCCATGTTTGTCTGTCCTTTTTTTTTTTTTTTTTTTTTTCCCTGTTTGTCCTTAATTTTTCGTGAAAAAAGAACAGACAAAATCTGTCCTTTTCTGTCCTTTTTTCACTAAAGTTTATTACTGATTGCAATTAATATAATTAAGACGCTGACAAATTTATTGTGATTACGTACGTGTCTGTACTGATATTACTGAATGCATTGGGAGTAAAAGAAGAAGAAGAAAAAAAAAAAAGTAGGGCAAGGGGTAGTTGTCAGTTTACGGAAGTGACGGTGACAGGGAAGTGACGTGTCTAGAACCTATACATCGAGTTGCCCAGGCTGCACCATCGACATTGGGTTACCAGACGTTGGCGAAAATAATATTTTCCCCATACCTTACATTGCTATCAAAGAACTTTGAATCATGCAAATATAATTGGAAACTGCTTGACATTTCATATGGAGGAAAAAAAAAAAAGGACGAAAATGCTATGTAGTCCATGGTGAGTGTCATACTAAAAAATCTATTAAAAAGATATGTCGTGGCAACTGCGGTGCAGCTCGGAACTTGAGTCTTCAAGTCTAAGGAAGACGTGGAGACAGTCACATAGAAACTGCCAACACGCTTGTATGTACGTATAAGCAATTGAATATTAGAATGTAGCTACGTATATATGTACATAGATATATTTGTAGTGGATATTGCATTATTTCACGACTACATCCATTTCTACATATTACATTTTTTTTATCTCGTTACCACTTATATATATATATATATATATATATATATATATATATATATATATATATATATATATATATATATATATATATATAATTTTTACGTTTGTCCTTTTATGGGGGGCAAATGTCCTTTTTTTACTGTAGGTTTGTCCTTTTTCTCACTGTTGTATCTGGCAACCCTGCAGTAACCAACATACATAAATTTAAGAAAATGTTGGATATATGGAGACATGGGGACAGTACGCTGCAAGCCCCACTTGAACCCTGTATAATACAACTAGGTGAATACATACACAATATACCGGTTTTATCTGTGAGACGTGCATTACTACTAAGAACACATCCCTTGGAGCCATGGTAAGTAATCAAAGTAGTCTTCACAGATAGCTTGGGTCCTATATGTACACAATATTAATGCGTTGGAACCACTGCATTCGTCTATAAATTAAATGTGTGTCAATGCCAATACAACACCTCAACAATAAAACCAATCCCTATATCACAACCTTTTGAGCAATTTGGATAAGGTTGTTAGGTTTTAAATGTTTTAACGATATTTACTTAACGTTTCCTTAGTTACGCAGATGTACTCCGATGTGCAGAATGGCTTTTTATTTAAATGCGTCATATTTATTGACTTATTTTATAATTATCTATTACTGCATATATACCTTCTAGCGTCTCTAGGGAACAGATGAAGGCACACCCCTGGATGAGTTGCTTGCTTTTTGCCACAAAGGCAGCATGAACTTTTATTTGTTGTAGATGGAGCTATTTTGAATGTGGTGGTGGAGCGTTGTTTGGCATAATGGCATTGACAGCTGGTGGGGGTCCCCCTCCAATTCACTACTCTCGACTGCTGCTGCCCTCTAGTGTCCATTAATGGCATGAAAATTTTCCTTCATTTTGGCAATTTTATCACTTTATCTTTACCTGTAATATCCTTGGTTTCTATCCACTGGTCAGTTTCTGCCAAACCCCCAAGACTTAAGGGCTGTCAGTGCACGATAACAAAGGAGTAGTCTGTCTTTATGAATAATTGTATTGTTCAAACATGTCCATTGTTATGAATATAAATGTAACTTATTGCCAGAAAAAAAAAGATAACTATAATACAGTAAGTCCTCTTTATACGGTACATATGCGTTCCTGAAAACCTTACCGCAAATCGAAATTACCGTATACCGAACCCATTTTAACAAGTAATAGTAGGGAATGTGTTCCAGCAAGTCGAAAGTCATCCCTACAGACATTAAAATACATGTAAATAGTCATATAAAGAATATAAAGTGTTGCATTTTGAGGACATTATGGGTGAATCACTCTGAGTCTTGATAATATCTACAAAAAACACAGTATAAGGATTTCACTTGTGTTCATTGGGGCAACATGGGAAGAAACCGATTGTTGTGGTGGCACGCGGCGTGGTGGCACTACCATACGGTGTAAATATAATTGTTCGTCCTTTTCCACGTTTCCACATATTTCCCTTGTAGAAATGAGAAATATGAGTAGTTATGAAAATAAATGTTCCAGATGTCATTAAGCTATTTCTTACACGCTAATCTACAGCTCCAACTCCCAAACAGTTCTCTGATCCCCAAAACAGTTTGTGTATGAGTTTATAAAGAAAAATAATGTTGCTCTGGTGTCTATGAAGTGTGTTGAAATAGAAAATCAGTGAATAAGCCAGATTAATGAGTGAGAAATAGCATAATAGCATGTGGAAGATGTGTTTTCATAATTACTCATATTTCTTGTTTTTACAAGGGAAATATATGGAAGTATGTGATGGAAAAGGAAGAACAATTATGTTTATCGTTGCAGTGTTTGAACAACAATTTTGTCGCTCGTGCATGCAAAAAAAATTCCTATAAAAGTCTCACTGGAAGACATTTTCCGGGACACCATATCTGTGAATTTTTCTTTCCATAAGTAGAATCGAGGGTAGCAGTAACCGTAACTGTGAATCTACAGGATAATGAAGTACCGTATAAGGACTTACTGCAATTCAAGTACTTGGATATGCTATTACAGCTATTTGCATTGCAACTTCTGTAGGACGAATCATAAACAGGTACAGTAGTGTGATTGACATAAAACAACTTTAAATCTCCAGATTGATCAAACCAGCCTGTCTACTCCAACAACTGCTCGGTTTACTGCATATCCATAACAGTGTCTACATGACAGTAAAAATCAATTAATTAGTATTGTTTCCATATGACAGCATATAGAAAAATAATTAAGCTAATAGATGAGTTTGAATTGGTGTGTAAGAAAGAAACTAAAAGTTAACGCAGGAAAGAGTAAGTTAATGAGGTACACCAGGGAGACAGTTGGTAAGATAAATGTAAGATTGAATAAAGAGGAGCTGGAAGAGGTAGACTGTTTCAAATATCTTTGACTTATAGTAGCAGTAAATGGAGAATTGTCATGTAAAGACAATGGTTAGAGCTAGGACAAAAGCACAAAAAGTGTTAGGAGGCATACATATGTAGACATTGAGAGCATGGCAATTGGAATACATGCGAAGAGAATATTTATGAAAAGATAATAGTTCCCACTGCAATGTATAGTCCTAGTACTTGGAGTATGAGAGTATATGAAAAGAAATTTAATATAATGGGTAGAAAGAAACAGAAATGAGGAAGTGAGAAGAATGGGTGTTGGAAGAAACTTGGCAGAACAAACTGAACAATGTGTGTCGAGATGGTTCAAATAAGTTAAGAGAGAATAGAGGATAGACTGATGAAGAAGATTGTAAGATCAAATGTGAGAGGTATAAACTTGTGAGGTAGACCATGATAAAAAGTTTAAAGAGGACTGACACTGGATTATAGCAATGATTGTGCATAACAAGTTAATGAAAAACAGTTCTGAATACATGAGGAATGACACGACTTTGGAACCTTCCAAAGTCTTAAATCGGTAAGGGAAATTCGATGTGGTAGGGCATAGTATTTGCTGAAGTCTTGTTTTGGATCAAACTGGACTGATAAGATGGTGCACTTTCTCTTCTCAATCAAGAACCAAGAACCTAAGTGGTGTAAATGTGAAAACTTTCTTTTGTGTTTTTCTGTTGTTTTTCAGGAGAAACAATCTTGGTATGTATCGTACATACAAAAAAACTTGGGAGTTTACAACGTCATGTTGTACATGCATTCTTTGTACAATGTATCTCTCAACTGAGTCCTCTTTGTAAAAAAAATTTCAAAGCTTGGCACATTCTTTTTTATTTTCCACTTTGCTGATATCTCCTGACTAAAAGATTTCAATTAGCTCTAGCTACTATTTCAAAAGAGGTGCTTTGGGGGGAAAAAGCATTGTTTTATTTTCTTTCATTTTCTTGCTCTGGACCAGTCTCCCATTTATGTAATTATGAAAGGTAAGGAAAACAACTTTAAGCAGAAAGGAAAACAACTTTAAGCAGTAAAGAATACTTATTAACTCAATAGAACAATGAAATATGCTACAATAAATGCTGCCAAAGCTGAAATGCAATATTCAATAAGGTTTTTATCCATGAAATTATTTGTTTTAAAACGGAAATGCAGCCTTTACAACTTTAAAATTACAGGTAACACATAAACAACATGTACACTTTTATGTCTTTTTTTTGTGTTTCTTGAGTTTGGGTTTTTCAGTGTTTGTGCCAGATTTGTTTTTTTGGGGGTCAGGGCTTAAGGAAGCCACATGCCGAGTTCTCTTCCCTTCATTTTTCTTACCAGTCTGAGCTGTAATTCCTGAAACATCACTCTCACTAGTGGATTCTGCCTCACTCTGAGAACTTTCAGGTTCAAATGTTTCAAATAACTGTCCTGATACTTTTTTACCTTTTGCCTTATCTCTGCTTGACTTGGTAGGATCTTGCTGCATGTCTTTTGAAGTTCTGCGGAGGCGGCTGAAGTCAGATTCCTGAGATGTTGGGCTAGTAGAGTGAAGCTGCAGCTCTCTTGTATTACTTTTTATGGAAGCAATTGTAGAATCCATGTTAATGGCACTTAATTCTTGTGTTTCATTGACAAACGTCAAGTTACTAATTAGTGTTCTCTCAGAAGAAGGAGTGCTGATGGCTCTGAGTAGTTCCGATCTTGTTTTGTGTTTTTTTAATTTTTCCTTGCTTTCATCTTTTCTTGATTCCACTACTTCCTCTTCTGTTCTCTCTTTTATTGTTCTTTCTTTCTCACTTGGCTCCTCTTCTTCCTCTTCTTGTGGCAAATACCCTCCAATTGCACGAGGATCAACATGTGTTGTTTCCTCCCTGGTTGGAAGGACATCACAATTGTGCTCTCTGAAATCAGCAATACTAATTCTACGTAACCTTACAGTTGCTTGCAAAAGTTTGGTTGGCTCTCTTATACCATCCACACAGCCTGCAACACCTACTGATTTCCTTCTAGCAATAGCATCCTTACTAAAGACTTGTGCTCTTGTGTGCATCTCTTTAATATTTGCTGGTGGAGGCATGGCAGTTGTTGAAGGTCTTGAAGTATCATCTACCAACAACCTTGTCTCTCTCAAAACTGGTGAAGAATCCAAAATATCAGGATTATTGCCTTTAATATTGATTTCTCTATTTCTTGGGATTCTTTGATCATTTTCTTCATTCTGATTCTCCTCTTCCCACTGCTCTTTGTCAAACCGCCTTAAGTCAAATTCTATCTCCTTTGCTAGTTGTTTGTCTCCTGCCAGGATCTCTCGTACCTGAAAGTGAATTTAGAACATATGAAGCATTGAATACATGTGAGACACAAACTTAGCAATTGTAGAAAATAATATTTTAATTGTTAAATGAGGATATGTCATGTGTGTGTGTGTGTGTGTGTGTGTGTTATTCACCATTGTTGCTTGCTGGTCACCCATCCAGCCTTTCACAACAGAGTGAGCTCAGAACTCATAGACTGAACTTCAGGTAGGACCGAGACCACATCACACAACATATTGAGACAGCAAGATTGACTTACATCCTGTACATACAATGGAGACTCAGTACTTGAACATCTCAAAAGTTGAACCTCTCAATACTCAAATGCAAAAATTTTACTTAATACTTGAAAAAATATCTAGTACAAGTGTCCCCCATTATACAATATACTGTTACACAATATTCCGTTTTTGTAATATTTGTCTTTTACTACCAAAGTTCCACTATACAATAGGTTGTTTCACTTTTACGATTCCCTGAATGCACACTCACTCGCTCTGTGTACAAGTACTACACTGAATACTTATTTTTTGTGATTTATTTATTATCCTTTCATTCCTGCAGTCAATCATTGAAACATTGAAATCATATGATAAAGAAGGAAATCCAACTTCATGAAAAAATAGGCCATATCATTTGATAAATTACAAAGAAATTCATAGCATATACTGAAGGTGCTAGTTTGGGTTAGTCTGCAAATAAAACATCAACATAAATTGTTAATAATAATCATAATAATAATAATGCTTATCATAATATTTATTTCTTCTAAGATGGACTAGCTTGAGAACTATTAATGGCTGGCAAGGCACAGGAGATGTGAGGGGATGGCTGGGAGCTGCCAGCCCAGGTGCTGGGTGGCTCAGTGGTTGGCTGAGGCACTGAAAGATTGCCATTATCATATGCAGTACATACTACTACAATGGTAGGCTAGTAACATGAAATATTTGTATCTTAAAAGATCAGTAGGTAAAACAAACATTTCTGTCGGCGTTGGGTGAGTGGTGAGGATGGGAGGGAGGGAGAAAGGTGCTGTGACCACAGACACACTCATGAACACATACACGCAGTAAGTAATGAGACTAAACTCCCAACCTCTCCTCTAATAACATTTACATTGCAACCAACTTGATATAAAATAGCAGGAATATGGCTGCTGGCGAAGGTGGATTCGTAGGGGGGAGGAGAGGAGGGAGCGATGTTTGGTGATGCCAGCGCACACCCACGCATGTAAGCACGCACACGCACCTGGTGGTGCAGTGGTAGCACGCCCAACTCACAATCGGGAAAGCCTGGGTTCAATTCCCGGGTCAGGTTGGAAGTTATTTGTGCAAGACTTCTATTCAAGTGTGTCGCCCCTGTCCACCTAGCAGTGATTAGGTACCCGGTGTAAATTGGAAGTTGTGATCCGCTTCTGGGTAGAAAAAATAAACTCTGAATAAAAATGTACAGGGTGGCCTGATCACCCCGGGGCCTAGTCCACTAGGCTTGTTGGCACTATCTAGTAGCCACACATCAAGTTGTCAGATGCGACTGGGTAGACTTAAGGCATGTGAATGTTAGTACATAAGGATTTATATGCTAACCTGTAGGTTTTCAGCCAACAATTGTAAGCTGCTTTCAAATAACCTGTCAATTATTATTATTATCATTATTATTACACACACACACACACACACACAGATCAGATTAGATTACATTGTTTATTGACCACAGTTTCTTTTACATTTTGCAGTTTGTTTAAAATTTTGTAATCTTGCATTTCATCACTGTTGTAGTAACAATATTAAAAATAAGTAAACTACCTTGACCACTAAAATTTACCTTGATCTATGAGAGAACCACACAGAATATAAGGAATCATTGAAAATAAGCAAGAACAAAGACAAAATAAAAACAAATTAAAAACAATCAACAAATAAGTAAACTACCTTGACCACTAAAATTTACCTTGATCTATGAGAGAACCACACAGAATATAAGGAATCATTGAAAATAAGCAAGAACAAAGACAAAATAAAAACAAATTAAAAACAATCAGTTGATATATCATAAAACTGTAAGACAAAACATAACTGATACTTAAATGCTAAATGATGAGCTAAGATAAAGTTATCTAAATAAAACTAAAACACAAACACAAACAACTTAAAAATGGTAAACAATGAGCTAAGGTCAAGTTATCTAAATAAAACAGTAAAACACAATAACAAACAAAATAGGTGCTAAACTATAAGCCAAGGTAAAGTTATCTAAAAAACCTTTACACCACTAAAGGTTCTAAAGTTCTAAAAAGACAAGTAACACAATAAAATGTTAAAAAACAAAATTGCGTTCAGCCTAATAAAGAGTCTTGAAAACATATAACTGTTTCCTTCTCATCACACTTTACATGTAGGCATAGATCACTAATATTTCATGAATTACTTTGCACATTACATGTGGGGATAAATTTCTGTAAAGTAATTAATTTATTGTTGTAAAGTTGTATTGCTCTCTTAAGTATTGTGTGTTGGGACAATATTCAACAATGTGTGCTTCCATCTGCACCAGTCCACACACGCACACACGCTCCTGCAGTGGCAGATGATATCAGCTTCTGTTTCAGCGACCCGTCTCGCATGCCAAGTTGTGGCTGCTCACACAAAAAAGCGTGCATGATATTCTATGTATTTAATTTATTGAAAGTCACGTGTTGTAAATACTATGAACAGTGAGGTTAGGGTTTAGTTCAACGTAAGTTTTACGTTGAGACAAGTTGCTGTTTCTCAAGCTTGATGTAAAATCATCGACCACAAATCCCACATCAGTTATTACACACTGGCATATGAGTCTGGATGTTGGTGAAACGCTGCTCAGCACAAGGTTTATAGCAAATACAAGAGGGTCGTCTACCATGTCGAATTTCTCTAATCATATCTTATGGAAAAACTTGTGCTGTTTATTCTTTACAATTTTTTGAAGAGGTGGGTACCCTGACTCTATATAGCACATTTTATTACAAGCAGACCTTCTGACACCCAGGAGCTCTTTGAAACACAAGTTATAAAGGCTCATTATTGGCTTAAGCTCAGCAGCCAACCAGGACTCACAGCCATATAGTAATGCTGACATAAGCGCTGCATCTAACACACGTCTTTTCATGAAGAAAGGAATGTCATTATTCTTGTTTATAAAGGATACAAATTTAAGATTGTGTGGAATCTTTGCTGTTGTGTGTGCCCGGAGAGTGGATGAGACGGAGCCATCAGCAGTGAAAGATGATCCCAAATAGACATATGTATCACACCACTCCACTAATAAGTCATCTGCATGAAGGGATCCTTTCTCCACATTACTTACATTTACCACAAAGAATTTTGTTTAGTGTGGTTCACTTTCATACCATATTCGTTAGAATACTGCTTTAAAATCTTAAGTTTTCTAATCACATTTTTTCTTGAGGTAGCAATCAACACACTATCGTCCATTAGGACAAGAACTTGAAGCCATGATATGAAGCCATTGACTACTGCTGCTTCCTTTAACATCTTAATAAAGTCATTGACAAAAATTATGAAAAGTAAGCATAAGGTGGGTGACCCCTGACATACACCAAGGGTCACCGCCATGACAGCTGCTCCTACCACATTCTCTGTTACAGCATACAGTATTCCCTCGATTATCATGGTTAATGGGGTGCAGAACCCCCCGCGAAAAGTGAAAATCCGCGAAGTAGCGGCACTCCTTTATAAAAGCCCCCAAGGCTCAAACTTATCTCAAGATGACGTACTTATGGACAGAGAGATAATATGGAGATGAAAAGACCTGTGCAGTACGATGAGATGGAAGACGATGATGAATGACTGCACAGGTTCACGAAGAGCTTTACTGCTCCTCGGATGATGTTGCAGATGACGCAGGGGAAGCTGCAGGTGGTGGCGTAGGGGTTGCAGAAGTCGGCGTAGTGGCTTCAGGAGGCGGCGTAGTGGCTACAGGAGGACGTTCTTCAGGTTTTCGGTGCACAAGGAACATCGTTATTGGGAGTTGTGAGCGTTGCTTTTTCTTCTGGACAAAGATGCTCTTATAAACAGCCATCACGTCATCAATACGATTGCTGAATTCGACGGCTCTGATCATGTTGTCGTTCTCTTCTTGGGCCCGTTTTTGGAGGCCTTTGGCAATATTGAAGAGGTCTTGCAAATTATGTAATGTAAGGCCATGTTCTTCAGCTTGGTCACCTTCGTCACTAGCAGACTCCTCTTCCTCCTCACTCGCCGATCTTGTCATTTCTTCTAGGTCCTCGTCTGTCAGAGGGTTTAAGTGGCACTCGATGAGATTGTTTACTTCGTCCGCTGTCATATCGGAGAAGCCTTCAGTGCCCACCAACCGAGCCAGCCTAACAGCCTTATCAACGGCGGAGTGATGATTCATACACGCTTGCTCTTGGATGTCACGTGCTTTCCTCAGTGTTGCGAGATGCCGGAATGGATTTTATTTATTTATTATTTTTTTTTTTAATACTTTTAATTAATTTTTAATTTTAAATTGATTTTTTTTTTACCCGCGAAGCACTGAACCCGCGATAACTGAAGCACGAAGTAGCGAGGGAGTACTGTATATGGCCATCAATGCAGCCAGCATCACCACACTGCAGCCAAAACATTTCAATACGTGGAATAGAACTTGACGAGGCACACAATCGTATGACTGGGAGAAATCTACAAATGGAACAAAAAGCTTATACATGCGGCAGGGTAGACACCTCTACTGAAAATACTGTTAAATATTGTTGTAAGAAGAAGCAACCATGGGCCAGGTAATAGCTTAAATATCCCCAGCGCAAGACCATCTGGGCCGCAGGCTTTATTTGCTTTTATACTTCTGGCCTCACGTTCTGTCTCCCAATCACTTGTCTGTTTGTCTAACACCGGTACAGTAACTAGAGTATTAAGACCATCCCACGACACTGGCAGTACATCATGAGAATTCAGAGTACTCTCTATACATGCTTTGAATTCTTCATCAGATGGTTTAACCAAGTTGTCATCAGGACTAAATTCGCCAGCCCAATATACAGCTCTCCATACTTCTGTGTTGTTTTTACTATTCACCATTCTCTCCCATCTATTCTGCATCACATTTCCACTCTCTTCTCTGCTGTGATGTCGTGTGTGCTTCGAGCTTTTCACACACTCGTACCAAGCTGTGGTCATTTGAGTCACACTCACATCAAGGTTCTCACTAGTGTTTGGAATCTCACCTTCTAATTTTTGGTTTAACATCTCCAAGTTTACATTCACCATATTCACAGGTTTTACCAAACTGTTTTTGGGAATATGACTGTGAACAGAATGATCTCCCAGCCACTTGGCACAGGATTCCAGATCTTTCAAACTGACACTGTTAACTGACACAATGAGCGCTAGTGGGGCTTGATCACTTGGAAGTTCAGTTTGATAGATGATCTTTACGTTATTCATATGACTCACCATATTACAACTTATAAAACAGAGATCTAATTCTGACACCCACTCATTACCTTTCTTAAACATTTTACCACCCTTGAAATATCGGTCATATACTTTAATATTATTCAAGACTACTAGACCATTTTCTATACATATACCCTCAAAAATTATGAGTAGGGTCTTATAAGCTCGGATACTCATATGAAGCACCATTCACTAACTCTACCAAAGAAAGAATCTTCCTAACCAGTTCACCAAACCGAACATTAAAGTCTCCTAACAATACCTAGCTGTCAATGATGAATATAAGTAATATTGAGAGTCTAAGGTGGGTATATAGCAAAAACAAAATAAGGTATGAGGTGTGATACAGAATTTAATCCAAATTTGATCTACAGTACACATATCAACATACACTACAGACTTTGCAAGTCTGTAGTGTATGTTGAGATTCAAGAAGGAAGTGTTAGAAGGCATCATGGGGAAGTGTGATGTTCTAGAGAGGGAAAATAAGGAAATGAAAAGTAAATTTCAATACTAGCATATCTTAGCAGAAACTAATGAGATGAAAAGAGAACTAGGAAGCATGAAAGAGAAAATGAGATCCTCAAAGAAAAATGTGGCAGGTATGAGTTATAACCTAAAGGGAAAAGTGAAGGATGACTTGGAGATGATTGATAAAGCGTGCAATGAAACAAAGTTGATGGATTTTTTTCTTTTATCTATACAAAGTGGGCTTTTTATGGGAATTTATGGGCTAAAGGAGACCACCTAATGGTGACCTCCTATCTAAAAGCCCACCCACTTGGGAATCATTACCCCGAGTGGACGCCCAATCTCCACTCAGACCGTAGCCAGTATTTGATCCCATACACTTGTGGATCCCAAGGCCTCCAGAGTGCAAACGGTTCTACTGTGCCACGGCGGCTCAAATTAAAGAAAGTATGGAAAAAAGAAAGGGAGGAGGAAAATATTAGTTTTGCAGGTGATAGAGAAACAAATACAGGACAAGACAAAGGACACAGTAATACAGATTATTAAGGAGAAGTAAGACTTAGTGAGGAATACAGTGAACAGGAAGAAATGTATGGTGATATATGGATTACAGCAAAAGAAGAATCCTTACAATTATGGGAAGGAAAGAAAGGAGAGAGAAAAAGTAAAGAAAGTAATACTAAAGGTTCAAGATGACACACAAAATTTAGACCAGGAGTTTGAAGAAACACACAGAATTGGAAAATATAATGAAGACAATACAAGGACACCAAAAGTGAGATGAGATTACAATTGGTAGTGGAGGAAAAAACAGCAAGAGCTGGTAGACTGGCCCAGAGTTTGGAATATAAAGATGCATGGTTAAAGAGGGACATAAATTTGGAAGAAAGACAAAAGGAGAAAGATCAAAGACAAAAGGCTAAGGAAAAAAATTTAAAGGGAACTGAGACCAAGAAGAAATTTTACAGGAGGGTGTTACATGAGACTGAGGAGGTGGTTTATTCAGAAGGAAGAGGAGGTCCCACCATTAAGTACCTAAGCCCAGAGGGGAAAAGTGATCATGTCTTGATTAAAATGGAATTCAAGAATGGACATTGGTAAGAAGAAAAGAGGCATACTGTGCATTAATGGTGTGGTGAAATGAGGACATTTCAGTAGTGTGATCTGGCGAAAATTAAGAGTACAACAGTTCTTCTGGCAGGCAACAAGAGAGAGAGTCGTCTGGTAGTGTTACTATCATTTTCAGTGGACTCGCGCTGCTCCATAGGCGTACAGTTTTAGACTGTACGCACCAACTGTACGGGACCTCCAAGTGGTACTCGATCACAAAAAGGTTGGGAACCACTGGTGTATGAGCTCTGAGCTAGCTCCGTAGGGAAAAGGCTGGCTGGATGACCAGCAGGTGAATACAGTGAAAACACACACACACAAATAAGGAGATGAAAAAGGAATTGGTAAATATAAGAAAAGAAAACGAAGACCTGAAGGAAAAATGTGTAAGCTACGAAGCAAAACAAGAAGACCTCAAAAGGAAAGTGATGGATGACTCTGAGAAGTTAGACCAAGTGTATAGTGACTCAAAACTGACTGAACTGAAAAATGTGTGGAAGAAAGAAAGGGAGGAAGAAAAAGTCAGCTTTGCAGAAATAATCAAGAAACAAATACAGGACAATACTAAGGACACAGTCATACAGATTATTGAGGAGAAAGAAAACCTGGTACGGGATACAGTAGACAGAAAGAAATGTTTTATAATTTATGGACTACAAGAAAAGAAAAATCCCAATAAATACGGAAGAGAAAGAGAGGAGAGAGAACTAGTAAAAAAAGTCATAGGACAGGTGCAAGACCACACACAAAGCCTGGAGCAGGAGGTCAAGGAAACGCACAGGATTGGTAAATACAATGAAGGAAACACAAGACCGCTCAAAGTGAGGATGAGGCCCCAACTGGCTGTGGAGGAACTTACAGCAAGAGCAAATAGACTGGCTCAAACAGAAGAATATAAGGACATTTGGATAAAAAGGGACATGAATTTGGAAGAAAGACAGAAAGGAAAAGAATTAAGACAAGAGGCTAAGGAAAAAAACTTAAGGAGGACAGAGACCGAGAAGAAGACTTTTTACTGGAGGGTGCTAGACATGAGGCTAAGGAGGTGGTTTACCTGGGAGAAGGAAGAGGATGCAGGGGAACAACAACAGCAGCAGCAGGAGGTAAAAGTGATGGAGAGACCAACAAATTAAAAGTAGCCTATACAAATGTGGATGGTTTGCTAAGCAGCATATTAGAGATAAAGGACTATTTAAGCAGCGAAAAACCAGATGTGTTCTGCATGACGGAAACAAAATTGAAGGAAGAGATCAACGTAAATTTTCAGCAAGAGGGATTTAAGCTTTGGAGGAGAGATAGAAAAGGAAAAGGAGGAGGAGGAGGAGTATCAATAATGGTGAAAGAAGACATAGCTGTAAAGGGAGTGCAATATGGGGATGGCATGGCAGAAGTCATCAGTATAATAATTTGAACAAGTGAAAGAGATAGAAGAAAAATTATAGTAGCCTATGTGCCACCAAGAACAAATACGTGGAAACTAGAAGAGTATAAAACAATGCAAAAGGAGGTGTTAAAATGCCTGGCTGATATGATGAGGAAGGACAGAAAAGTACTACTAATGGGTGATTTCAACTGTAAAGGTGTGAACTGGAAAGAAATGGAAGGGAGTGGAACCAAAGAATCATGGAGTGAAGAAATGCTAAAATTAGTCATGGAGAACACGCTGGACCAATGGGTGGAGGATTTCACTAGGCTTAGAGGAGAGGATGAAGCATCAATGCTTGATCTGGTGTTCACAAAAAAAACAGAACTCCAACCCATCATAAAGTATCTAAGCCCAATGGGAAAAAGTGACCATGTTTTGATGGAAGTAGAATTACAAGAAGGGACATTGGTAAGAAGGGGAGATAATTATAAAAGTGGAAGATTAAATTATAAGAGGGCAAACTTTGAAGGCTTAAGGGAATTTTTTGAAAGGACAGATTGGAGAGCAATCATCAACGGCAAAACAGCACAGGAGAAGTACAAAATATTCCTGAAGAGGTATCGAGAAGGTGTCGAAAGATATGTACCAAAATACAAAATAAGGGATAGCAAATACACCTGGTATAATGCTAGATGTGCAGAAGCGAAGCGAGCTAAAGACAGAACTTGGAGGAAACTGAAGAAGCAGAGGAATGAAATTAATAGAGAGAGTTACAATGAAGCAAGGAATGAGTTTGTCAGGATAAGAAGAGAGGAAGAAATAGCTTTTGAAAAGGATGTTGTAAAGAAATGTGGAGATGAACCCAAACTCTTCTATAAATACGTAAATGGAAAAATGAAATGTAAGGAAACCATAGACCAGATAATAAAGGGAGGAAAAACATACCAGACAGCAGAAGAGCTCAGTGAAATTATGAATGAGAGCTTCAAGTCAGTATTCCCAGTAGAGGGGCAATTCATAGAACCAAACATGACAGAGGCAGAGGGGGGTCTCAAGGAGGTTGTGGTGCAGAAGCAAGATATTGGCAGATTGCTAGAAAATCTAGATGTAAGAAAAGCAATGGGACCAGATGGAGTGTCGGGCTGGACACTAAAGGAATGCAAAGAGCAATTAGTACAGCCAATATGGGAAGTAATCACAAGCCCAATAAAGGAAGGGAGGGTGCCAAAAGAGTGGAAGAGGGCCAACATTGTGCCTATATACAAAGGAGGAAAGAAGACTGACCCGCTGAATTATAGACCTGTCTCGCTAACAAGTGTTGTCAGCAAAATATGCGAGATACTAATTAAAGAGAATGGGTGAGATACCTGGAGGACAACAAAGTTATATCCAATAGGCAATTTGGGTTCAGGCAAGGAAAATCATGTGTCACAAACCTGCTAAGTTTCTATACGCAAGTAATTGAAGGAATTGAAGACAGAGACGGGTGGGTAGATGTTGTCTACCTAGATATCAAAAAAGCATTCGATACAGTTCCACATGAGAGACTATTATGGAAGCTAAAGCACATAGGTGGACTACGAGGGAAACTATTAGAATGGATGCAGGATTATTTGAAAGATAGAGAAATGAGAACGGTGATCAGGGGGGAAACTTCAAGTTGGAGGAATGTAACAAGTGGAGTACTGCAGGGGTCAGTCCTAGCACCCATCATGTTCCAAATATATGTAAATGAAATGCAGTGTGGCGTGACCAGCTACATGAATATGTTTGCGGATGACGCCAAATTAATGAGAGTTATTAAAAACACTGTTAACTGCCAGGAGCTACAGGGGGACATAGATAAGATCGATGAATGGAGTAAGACATGGAAACTGGCTTTCAATGTAAAGAAATGTCATGTGATGGAGATAGGCAAGAGCAAGAGAAGGCCAAAATGGAACTACAAGATAGGACAGGAGGAGATACCTAAGACAAAAGAAGAAAAAGACCTAGGGGTGGTGATACAGGATACATTGAATCCAGAGCAGCACATAAATAAACTATTTGGATCAACATATTGAATGTTAGCTAATATTAGGGTGGCTTTCCATTACATGGACAAGGACACGATGAAAAAAATTCTAACCAGTATACGTCCAAGATTAGAATATGCAGCAGTAGTGTGGTCACCACATGCAAAAAAGGATATAAGAAAACTAGAAAGGATCCAAAGAGTAGCCATGAAAATGGTACCAGAACTAAGCGAGCTGACATATGAGGACAGATTAAGAGAAATGGTACTGCCAACTCTACAGGACAGAAGAGAGAGGGGTGATCTAATAACTCTGTATAAGATAATAAATGGTATTGAAAAGCTAGACAAGCAAAACCTGGAGATGGAAGAAGAAAGAAGAAACTAGACAAATGAGAGGACACTCAAGGAAAATCAGAAAAAGTCGGTGTCTTAAGGACACAAAAAAGTACAGTTTTCCACATAGAATTGTGGATACCTGGAATGGATTGAAAGAAGAGGTTGTTACAGCAACCAATATACATAAGTTCAAGGAAATGTTGGATTTATGGAGATATGGAGACAGGACACTATGAGCCCCATTCGAACCCTGTATAATACAAGTAGGTAAATATACACACACACACACACACACACACCACATAGTGTAGTGGTTAGCACTCTCGGCTCACAACTGAAAGGGCCCAGGTTCAAGTCCCAGGCACGGTGAGGCAAATGGGCAAGCCTCTTAATGTGTATCTAACCCCTGTTCACCTAGCAGCAAGTAGGTATGGGATGTAACTCGAGGGGTTGTGGCCTCACTGTTCCAGTGTGGTTTCAGCCCTACCCGAAGATCAGTCTATAAGCTCTGAGCTTGCTCCATAGGGAAAAGGCTGGCTGGGTGACCAGCAGACGACCGCAACAGTTAATTAGACAGACACACACACACACTCATATATACATATATATATTCAAATAGGAATGTACACAATTTATTGGCTCCCACTAGACTTTGGCAAGGATTTGAACCTATGCTGCCTAAATGCATTGAAGGCCCAAGACAGTCCTGGCCATGGTTTTAAATAGTTGCACTATACCAGGGAGTGGAATACAGAATATTCCAACATTCTCCAACTATTCATGTCCAAAAGTTAAAATAAAACTCTATTCAAATTTCACCCTTGCAAAGTGGTAGATTACAAGATAAGGATTCTCTCCAATTAATAGCTTATAAGGATAGTTAAACAAAATAAAACTATACAGTACCCTCCCGAATTTTGCACTATCCAAGTTTTGCAATCCTTGAGTTTGACGTTTAGTACTAAATTCTTACCATCCCGAGTTTCGCACATTATTGCCCCGAGTTTCGCGCTGCTTTGACAAGTATCAGTCACGTCTACCTACTGTCGGCGTCATGCATGCTGCCTCAAGACTCTCTCAGTTGGTTGACTGTCTTGAAAGTGTGTACATGAGTTCTTACTCTCTTTCACTAGCATCCTGATAATTCTTCTGTGATGTCAGGAAATAAAGGAGGTACTGCAGAAGATGAGCCAACTGTTTGCCAATTAACAAAAATATAAAAAGTTAACCCGTCCGATCCCGCCGGCGCGCAATGCATGCCGGCAGCACAATCGGATGGGTTAACTGTTGCGTGCTGCCCGATGGTGTTCCTAGAATCCCGCAGCATGCATTGCATGCCGGCTGTAGAAATGTTTTTTAAATTTCTTGAGTTTTGGGGTCTGGTGCACATACTGCGCCTCAGTTAGATACATGATATAGGGATGGGGCTAACACAGTGATATATAGTAATATGGGAGGCAGCAAGTGTGTGGGTGCCTTGATAAGGAGAGGAGGAGGGCTAATACAGGTGAGTTGTTTGTGTAAACCACACCGCTATGCAGATCTGCCAAACATACAATGAGATCAAGCAAGTACTTTTACTGTATTTCCCTTACTATTTAGGTAATTTCCAATAATGCTAAGCAATAAAAAAGTTTTCCAAAAGTGGCCTGGATTGAACGGATGCTGGGGGATCGGACGGGTTAAAGGAAGCCATTCGCAATTTTGATTCAAATTCTGACCGACGTGAGATGTGCATCCACACAGTTCAGAAGGGATTAAATGAATACAAACAGATGTACGAAACATGAATGAAAAACTGACAAGCCCTGATCACAAGATACTGCAGTAACAGTGACAAGCAAGAAGACACAACACCCGCTGTTGTTGCTGAAAAGGACAATGATGATGATGATGATCTGCTTGTGTATGATAAAGTAGCCCCCTAGGATTTGGGCAAGGTATCCCAGTTTTTTGCATTTACAAGAACATTCTTCACTGAAATTGCAACACAACCATCAATTTAAAGGTATGTATTTTGAGATAAGGGAGTAAAGTTGGGGAAAAAGGTCAGCTTCTTCACGGGTCGGAATGAATAAGTGTTTTCAATACCCCAAGTTTCGCAATCCTCAAGTTTAGCGCTATACCTTAGAAAGAAAGTAAGCGCGAAACTCGGGAAGGTACTGTAGTGAAAGGGCATTGGGATTTGTAATGAGGCTATTTTTTTTCATGATTGTACAATGAAGGTAGACATGTGTTGAGGAAGTAAAATAGGAGGCAATGTGATCTCAAGTAAGATACAAAAGGCACTCACCTCATTTTTATAATCCTTCATGAGCTCCTTCAAATAGAGAAGGAGATGCTTCATGAGTGGTGATCGCTGCTCCTCTAGCTTGTGTTTTACAGCTATCAAGATGGGCACAATGTTCTCAATGACATTTTGTTTCACCACCTGTAAGAAGATAAAAATTCATGTAAAATGTATTAACTGACAAAAGTCAATTACTTCCTGAGCTTCACTTGAACATCTAAACACTGTAAGTACACTACATAAGATATCCAGTATATGTACACATATGCTAGGAAATTAAAGAAATATAAAGTTTCAGATGCATTTTGACAGGCCAACCTTGCTGCAAGTTACTTGCTTTAAGCTTAAAGATCTCCTCCATATGTACTCTTTGAAAATAATACCAAAAACCACAGAAGCTATGTAATTAAAGATTCAAATGAAAACTGATATATAATTGTTCATGCTGTTTAGGGTAGCACTGTTCTGTAGATTCTTCTAGTGATAGAGGTGAGCACAATAAACACAAGGGTGTATATTTTGTAGATGTATTGGAGTAAAATACAAGAGTACAATGCAGAACGTGTACCCCAGCCGGCTTGCCTGCCTGATCTGTTACATCGGTGTTCCCTGGCGTACAGTGTGACTAATGGTTGTCATACCCCAAGGGTGTCTGTATGTTAGCTAGTGTTTGTAGCATATGTGTCCTAGCTAGGCTAATGTGTTATCCCACACCTCCCTCCCCCTTACAGCTCATAGCAGGGTCTTGAGCTTCATGTAGGTGTGTCCTAGTGTTGATGTAAGAGCAGTGAAGATCAAGATCCTAGAGAAGCCATGGGTACTGCATCATCTGGGGCAGTGCTGGGCAGCGGCACTGGATGCATGTGAATCTGGTTCCGCCTGATCATGCTGCTGTTGGGGAGTTGGATGTTGTATATCCTTGGCCTAGGTTGTGCCTTCATGGTGCCTGTCCTGTACCACAGTTTGGCAGCCAGGTCTTGGATCCGTACCCGTTGGTTGATGGACAAGGCAGGGAGCTCCCGGGCCTGGCTCTTGTAGTGAGCTCCAACTTCCTCGTCTCGCTTGGCGGCATGTGGCTCACACTCCTCGGCATCAGGCTGCCACTCTGCTTGAAAGGAGCATGGATTGGCATGGACACAACTGTGAAGTGAGTGGCCGAAGAGGATCTGTGCTGGTGAACATCCTGTGCAATTGGGAGTGTTCCTCAATTTCAGCAGTTCTCGGTCAAAATCTTCATATCTTAATATTTGCAATAGGCACCACTTTGAAGATGAGGTGCTTCAGCGACTTGACAGCAGCCTCAGCATGTCCGTTGGATTTGGGATGATGAGGTATGGCCTCCAGGGTTGTAGGAAGTCTTTAAAGGCCTTCACTGTAAACTGGGGTCCCCCATCTGTGCGTAGTCTGACTGGGGTGATCACTGGCTAAGTGTAGAATGGTGGCAGATGTAGTATCTGTACCACAAGGGAAAACAACAAACCATCCAGACAGATGATAGATAATGACGAGGAAATACTTCCCTGAGTCTTGAAAGTGATCTGCTGAGATAGGCTCATAGGGTTGAGTGGGCTGGTCGTCATTCCTCTTGGTGATGTCCGAGTTTATGCCCAGCCAGAACACTCACTGCTTGGCCCGACGTTTGATGGCCTCAGCTCCGTGATGGCTGTCGTGCAGGCATTGTAGCACAGACTTGCGAGGCGCTGCAGGTACTACAATACATGGGCCATAGAAAACCAAATCACCATTGCAGTATAGCTTATCACCAATCTTCCAGAAGTCAAGGAGAGTTGTGAAGGACATAACGATGTGTGGGGAACTCGTGGCTGCTTGCTGGAGTTCCTGAAGCTGCATGTCAGTGGTGGCTTGTTGTGTATCAGGCAAGGCAAGTGAGTGCACTGCTTACACAGCAACTGTCAAGTGAGCTGACATCCTCTTCTGTGGGTGCGCTGACTAGGCGAGTGGAATCTGCCGTGGGATGTGAATTGTGAAGGGTTGAATGTCCTCTCACAGGTGGATTTGCATTGGTGGCCCTACCATAGGCCATAGTGGGATCCTCTGAACGTCTTCTTTCTTCATGAGAATGTCGGTGTATTCCTTTTAGAAGTACGATCTGGCTTGGGCAGAAGTGGTAAAGGGGGGAGGTGGTGAAGAGGCATGGGGGTTGTTGCTGTCCTTGCTGTGCTGCTCCATGGGACCACTCTGCACCACTGCTTGAGTTACCTGTGTGATAGGGTTAGGGAATTGCTAGGGGATAAGAGTAAGTTCCCTACAAGCCCTGTACAATAAGAGGGGAACAGATATGTTGAGATATACATGAATCCACTCTTGGGTACCTTTCCCTTTCACCTCTAGTTGAACCTGTACAAAACCAATGGCTGGCAGCATGAGTGAACCGTCAGCACCATAGATCAGCCTCTGTGTAATCGGGTGAAGGTCCTACAGTGTTAAGCCAATGGAGAATAAATGGTTTGGGCCCATGATCATCGAGTCTGCAACGGTATCACGCAACAAAGCAAATGTACTTGTGGCTTTATTGTGGGTATCTTGACCACAAGGACGAAGACGTGTCAGATGGCAGACGTTGGCAGTGCCCTTCCCCTTAGAAGGCTGTACTAGTGGTGTGTTGCTCCCTGTCTGCGTTGTGTCAGATGTTGAAGGCTTCGTGGAGTGGCAACACCGGTTAAAGTGGCCACCTTTGCCGCATCTCTGACAAGTAGCGTTGAGGGCGGGGCACCAGGGAAGTCTTGACACAGTGTCCTTTCCTGCCGCAGTTACTACATGTGTTGTCTGTCACCTTGACGTCTTGGGAGGCTGGGATGTTGTGGAAGATGAAAAAGAATTATGCTGCTTCGCTTTCTTCCCCTTCATGTATGAGGAAACAGCATGAGCAGCAATTGAGGGAGAGATGATAGAGCTATCTGTGCATCTGGCTGCCTCATATGCATAGCAGTGCTGTACTACCTGGTCCAGTGAGTGAGTCGGTATTATGCCTGAGCTCCTGAACCATCTCTTAGCTATTCACTCCCATCAGTATCACCTGTTTGAGTTGAGTCAATTCACAGTTGTCGTGGCCTCCCGTGCAAACGTTCACCACCTCCGCGAGATTCATTTCAAGACTCATCAAATTGTTCTCCAATCATTTGGCAGCAGCTGAACAATTCACACCAATGTAAGGCCTCATTGGTCTGGGTTTTGAAGTACTTATCAAGCATGATGAAGATGTTTTAATAGGTGTAGAGTCGTCATCTGGAATCTGAAGACAATAGTGGAGTGTGTGTAGCACTTCAGGGCTGAGGCAGGCACAAAGTTGTATGTGAACCTTACTCAGAGGCAGTGTAGCTAAGTCTGGATCACTGAGTAGTCTCTCCAACATCGACGCCAATCACGAAAACCTTGGTAAGAGATGTTTAGTAGAAGCAGTGGTAGTGGCGATATGACAGCCTCGACATGAGCTGGCACGCAGCTATGAGTAAGAGGAGGAGGGGTGGGAGGGTGGTGAGTTGGAAGACATCACTCCCGAGTTGAAAGAAAGAATTATAACCTGCTGGTGGAAAGCAGATAATAAGCCAGCAAACTCTTGTTGTTGCATTTGTTCTCGCTGTGGTTCCTCCTCTCATCTCTATTCGTCTCTGCACTTTTCCTCCTCACATCTGTTCATATCGGCACTCCATGTGTTGAAGAAGAGAGATTAAATCGGGTGATGTATGTGTTTCAGCCATGTCTGAAGCCACTGTCACTGTCTCTGGCTGGTCCTGTGGAGTTTTCTTTCCCAGTCTCTTACAGGGTGGCATTTATTTCTGCTTGAGACCGGGTTTACCCTTTGGAGTCTTCTTACAAAAAATAAATACAGCCCCGTGTGCAAGAGGGACGTGTGTGTGCATTTGCATGTGTGCTGGGTGGTGAGTGGGCAAGGGGAGCATCGGTCAGTGTGCTATTAGGAACAAGGAGAGGAGGATGTCCCTCTGGGCTCCTGATGCCAGGCGGCATGATGCAATTTCCAACTCTAAGTACTGGTGCTCGAGGGGCAACCATATGGTAACACTGACAAACACCACATCACTACACTGCACTGTACTAAGCAACGGCATACACACATACACTTCACTGTAAGGCACTGTACCACTGTAGAAGATGCTGTAGTGACAAAGTGAAGCTGGTGGCATGGGGAAGCCGGCAGGTTGCTCCATCACATATCACCATAACTAACTTCACTGCACCATGTTCGTGCTGTTAACCTATACTGTGCCAACGACGTATATACTCGTTGGGGGGGTTACCTTCCACGAATGCCGACGACGTATATACACGTCGCAGCATTCAAAAATTCGCGCAATTATTCTGTTGTCCCACAGGCCAAGATTGTTCTAGAAGGTAGAGACATGATCACGCTTGCTGTCCCAATACCCCCCAGCCCCCTCACTGCTACCTCACCTCCCCCCTGTTTGCCTTTGTGGTACCCACTCTCACTCAGTCTTGTCTGTGTTACTGACAGTGAAAGATGTCTCGTCATGCCTCCAAGAATCTTGTGCGTATGCCTAATTTTTGTCATGCTTTAGACGAAATGGTGTCTGATTTTACTGAAAGTTATGTGAGTGACATAGTGGATAGTGATGATAACCGAAATTACGAGCCAGAGGAAAGTGGTGAAAGTAGTGGAAGTGACAGTAGTAAGGTTGCTACGCCACGCAGCCTAATACATAGTGCACGCGGTGAAGCTGTGGGTCAAAATCCTGCAGCCATTATTTCATGTAAGCGTCGCTTATACGAGGTCCATTCAAAAAGTATCCGACCTTGGTCCATAAAGAAAAGATTTGTGTACATTTCAAAACTTTTATTTAATCACCTTCAAAGTACTCTCCTTGGGAGTGCACACACTTCTCCCAGCGGTGCTGCCACTGCTGGTAACATCTCTGGAATATCGAAATTTGAATGTCGTTTTTCTCATAATTTCCTCTCTCTACTCAAAGCGCTTCCCTTTAAGGGTTGTTTTCAGTATAGGGAAGAGCCAGAAGTCACAAGGTGCCATGTCTGGAGAGTAGGTAGGGTGCCGAACAAGTGGAGTGTTGTTTTAGGCCAGGTAAGCTTGGATCAGGTGGGCAGAATGAGCAGGTGCATTGTCTTGGTGAAGTTGCCAGTTGCGCGCAGCCCACATTTGCGGTAGTTTCGTCGCACAGCCTCACGAAGGTGTCGCATAACCTCCAGTTAATACTCCTTATTAATTGTTTGTCCTGCTGGTGCATATTCATGAGGCACAATACCACTAGAGTCAAAAAAACATGTCAACATTACCTTGACGCTGCTCCGAACCTGTCGTGCTTTTTTGAGTCTTGGTGATGTCTGATGCTTCCATTGTGATGACTGAAATCTTGTTTCTGGGTTGTACCCATACACTCATGTCTCATCACCAGTGATGATTGTCTTCATGAAGTCAGAATCACTGTTACCAGTCAAGCAGGTCTTGTGCAATTTTGAGGCAGAGTTGTTTCTGCTGTTCCACCAGCAACTTTGGAACAAATTTTGCAGACACTCATCGCATGGCCAAATCTTCGGTCAAAATTGTATGAACTGATGCTGTGCTTATTCCTACTTCTCCGACAATCTCGTTGATGGTTATACGACGGTCGTCCTCCACTATTCGACGAACATTCGCAATGAATTTTTCGTTTCTGCAGGTGGATGGCCTACCAGACCGTGGCTTGCTCTTAACTGAGGTTTGTTCCTGCTTGAAGCGGTTATACCACTCCTTTATCTGTGTTATTCCCATGGCTTCATTGCCAAAGGCTTGCTGAATCTTCTGGACAGTTTGCACTTGCGTATCACCAAGCTTGTGGCAGAACTTGATGCAGTAGCGCTGCTCGATGCGCTCCGACATGTTGCGTAAGGACAATAATCCGATGGATGCGTGCTGGATGGCTGCACTTTAGCCTTAACAGGCGGGAACTGGCGCGTACTAGAGCTTTTATAATTTCCATGCATGCGCAGTAAGGGTGCTATCAACTCCCACAGAAATTAATAGCTGAATGGTAAATTATTTTTCCTTCTATGGACCAAGGTCGCATACTTTTTTAATGGACCTCATATGTAGGGGAAGAGGAGGATGAAGCTGAGGATGACCCTACTGATGTGGATCCTGTACCATCCACATCATCCACTCATTTCGTGGCAAAACCACGCGGCCACAAGAGAGGCTAGTGGCTTATCAGCTACCCGTGACAAAACAATATTATCAGTGTAAATATAGTGCAAAAGTGTATAATTACGCAATACCAAAGCAGCACAGGCCCCATCAAACACCTGCCTCGCTCACCTGTCAAGTCGTGTCACAGTCTACGGACAAATCCCCCAAACTTCAGTGGCCTCAGCTCGACCTTGGAAAATCAATTACAGCAAAATTACTAATGCTAGGTGTCTCATATTTTGTTTGTATTACTTTTCCATATGATACTTTTTTTTAAAGCAAAAAAGAAAAAAAAATCGAAAATCGCCGGCACACAGCGTATGACAGCTGCTAAACCCTCCAGCACGGTACGCGTTAAGGGTAGCACTGTTCTGTAGGTTCCTCTGGTGATAGTGGTGAGCACAACAAACACAAGGGTGTATGTTTTGTAGAGGTATTTGCGTAAAATACAAGAGTATGATACATAAAGTGTACCCTGGCCAGCTTGCCTGCCTGATCTGTTACAATCTGTGTTGCCTGCCATAGAGTGTGACTAGTGATTGTCGTACCCCAAGGGTGTCTGTATGTTAGCTAGTGTTTGTACTGTATGTGTCCTAGCTAGTCTAATGTGTAATGTGTTATCCCACAATAATCATCTAGTCACATATAAAAGAGAGAAATATACTTGTAAAACGGAAAAAGAACCACTCACAAAAACTGTTCACTTTCAAAATAATGCCAAAAAACAACAGTTAGGCACTCTTCACATGGTCATAACCAAGAACCAAAGAAGCTATGTAATTGGAGATTCAAATAAAAACAAAAATATAATTACCCAGACACATATAAAAGAGAAATGTATTCATAACATAGGGAAAAATCATCCACTCATAAAAACTGCAAATACAAAGCGAAGTTCAGATTGTAATTGTAAAAAAATGTGTAACGAAACTCTTTTTTGTGTAGTGCAGGTAACTCTTGATTTACGTGAGCATTGCCTTCTTGAAGAAGTCACATGAAACAAAAACAAGCATCTTTTGATTTACGCGAGATATGCTTTCTTGACAAGATCGCAGAGAAAAAAAACAACGTAAATCAAAATATGTACCGTATTTGATGGCATATAGGACGCATTTTTTCAAAACTTTGGGCTCGAAAAAATTGCCCTGCATCTCATACATCATCAGAGAAGTTTGAGACCTCCCATATGCCCCAGGCTAATCTTCTCTCTGATACTCAATAACCCAGCTTACGCTCAGTACTGTTACCTACCCTAAACTCTTTGCATTCTTATTTGATTGCAGGTATCAATGTATTATTACTGGTGCTTTTAAAATACATTAATAAAAATTCAGGCAATCCAATCTGAAATACTGCGACTTGAGTTTATAAACATAAGTTGATTGATGCTCTGACTTACTGATAATGCCATCAGTTGGCGAGAAATAAAACTACAGTATGATCTGTGAATCCTAATTTTATTGCTGGTATTATTGTATTATTACCAGTGCTTTAAAAATAAATTCCTAAAAATGAAAGCAATCCAATCTGAAATATTTTTACTTTTTTCTAAGTATCAGTTGATCAGCGCTCTGCCTTGGCAATAATGCCATCAATTGGCGAGGAATAAAACTACAGTATGATCATTACTAACATTACTATTATTATCATCATTGTTATTATTGTAATTATTCTAAATATCATTAGTAATTTTATTATTATTTCCTGCTATTAAGATGTCTTTTGTATGCTTATTACTTACCAGTACAGCTAAATTGTTTTTATACACCCTCGTTTCTTGGGACCTCAATTCACCGGAGTTTCAATTCTTCAGTCAATGTCCAGGGTTCCGACGATTGTCTGATGCGGCTGTGTTTGTCCGGAGAGTGACAACTTTGACCGGTAGGTAGCTCTCATGTCAGAGGACGCAGGCGATGCGTGAGTTTCCTGCACCAGCTACCATATTTCTAAGCGTTTTTCACCACAAAAATGGATTTCTGGCAGTATCTAGAGGCATTGTGCAAAGCGAGGTGTGGGGAGGGAGGTAGGGGGAGGTGGCAGAGGGGATACACACAGATGACTCATTACTATGGCGACAACCATGTAGCAGTATTGCCAATGTCACATGTGAATACACACAACCATGTTCAGTATGTGTGTGTGTGTGTGTGTGTGTGTGTGTGTGTGTGTGTGTGTGTGTGTGTGTGTGTGAATCTATAACTCTCTCTTTCTCTCTTGCTTCAAAAGAAATTAATGATAAAACAAAAATATTTTCTTTCTATAATGGCAATCTCTGTATAAGTAATATTCTTTCCTTTACTCAGACACTAATATTTTGAATACCAAATAAAGTAAATGGCATCAAAGTACATACATACGGAAACACAAATTTAGGTATATATATATATATATATATATATATATATATATATATATATATATATATATATATATATATATATATATACCACCAAGTGCCTAATGATCAAACAATGGATAAAAGGGCCAAATAAAAAAAAGATATACGCTGGTAATGGTAATGCAAAGTATTGCTCTAGATAAGACATAGTAAACATAGCTTCCTATTATTTTACAATTCTCTCTCTCTCTCTCTCTCTCTCTCTCTCTCTCTCTCTCTCTCTCTCTCTCTCTCTCTCTCTCTCTCTCTCTGTTCTAAATAAATAAGTGAAACAAAACTACTCTCTTCTGCTTGATTCACAATAAATAAAGTACCGATATATTAGTTCCGTGTAAGCCACAATAATATACACACCATACTATACAGCTATGTGTGTGTGTGTGTGTGTGTGTGTGTGAGTGTGTGATGTGCGGTGCAGGCCAGCCATCCTTGGCAGGATTTAAAGAATTCTCTTAATCCTGCCCTTGGCTCTTCACGTCTGACAGCGTTACCAGCATCTAGAGAACCACAACAATCAGTCTCTTCCGCATTTCCCATTGAACACAAGTTAAATCCTTAGTGTTTTTTTTTTTTTTTTTTTTTTTTTTTTTTTTTTTTTTTTTTTTTTTTTTTTTTTTTTATATTATTATAACGCACAGTGACGCTCCCATAATGGCCACAAAACGTTCTGCAGACACTGCTGGAGTTGAAAAGGCAAAGTGAAAGAGGTATAGTCTGACTTTGGACGTAAAATTAGATATTTTGAAGAGGAAAGAGCAGGGAGAAGGTACGTATGCCATAAGTCGAAACATTTTTTATATGACTATTTTCATGTATTTTCATGTCAGCTGTAGGGGTTATTTTTGACTTGCTGGAACACGTATCCTATTATCACAATACAGTTCTGTACTGTACAGTAAACAGCCTATATTGTCTCGCACACAAACTCTTAGGCTAGAATATGGTACAATATGCATATATAGTATACATGAAAGTAAAATATGGTTATACCTGCAATAGGGTACAGTATAATACAAAGCCAAAAACTGCTGTAACCCTTCTGGGTGGCTTAGCGGTAAACTGCTGTATGCCTTCTGGAAGTGCACTTTTTAAACAGGCACCATAAAGTTTCTCTATTATTTTTTGTATTTTAATAACCTTTCTTTTAGTAAATTTTTATCCTCCTAATATGAATTTGGTTATTCATATCATACTTATAAAGGGATACAATGGAACTACTATATTCTTATTTTATATAGTTGACACTGCGCTCCTCTCAGAGATATTAGAGTTTGAGTCTCATGTATGGTAAGAAGGCATAATTTAGTAGTATAGAAGTTGTTTTTGTATAAAAAAGAATGAAGCGAACAAGATTATGGGAACAAGTGCTCCTTCATTAGACATTGGTAACACTGTCAAACGTGAAGAGCCAAGGGTGGCTGGACCGCACCACGCATCACACACACACACACAGCTGTATAGTATGCGGTGTATATTATTGTGGCTTACACGGAACTAATATTTTGGTACTTTATTTATTGTGAACCAAGCAGAAGAGAGTATTTTTGTTTCATTTATTTATGAGAGAGAGAGAGAGAGAGAGAGAGAGAGAGAGAGAGAGAGAGAGAGAGAGAGAGAGAACTGTAAAATAATAGGAGGCTGTGTTTACTATGTCTTACTAGAGCAATATTTCGCATTACCATTACCAGCGTATATCTATTTTTATTTGGCCCATTACCCATTGTTTGACATATATATATATATACACCACCAAGTACCAAATGATCAATGGATAATGAGTCAAATAAAAATAGAAATACGCTGGTAATGGTAATGCAAAAAA
>CM035198.1:1709813-1743850 GCA_020233015.1 Callinectes sapidus | reverse complement strand
ATATATATATATATATATATATATATGGCCCAAGGAGTTTCCCATCATCTTATCTAAACATACATTTAGAAGCAATGTCTTGCAAGTTAATGTGTAAAAACACTGTGATAATGTCCCTATGTGATTTGACAGAAGGGGATAGATATCTCAGGGAGAAATTTTCCTTAGGCAAGTTATGTGAGGATCAGGCAAACCTAGCCAAAAAAAAAAAAGGAATGGCTATTTCCAACTGATCAACATAACGATAATTCCCTTACATGGTAAGATCAACTTGTCTATGGTTATATTTCATACATTTAATTTAACAATGTCACTGAACACTGCACAAGGGGTTAGAGGCCCATATTATTCACAAGCAGTGCATTTCGGTCTCCATATAAGGACACCAAACCTTGTGCCTATAAGAAAAATGTATAAAACAAAATGTTCACTCTATGTATTAAATACACCAGTCCCTCGATTTACGAATGCTCAATTTACGAATTTTTCAAGTTACAAATAAGAGAAATACGTCCTTATTACTGATTTATAAATGGAAAATTCAAAGTTACTAACAAAATGCTCTATTTGGGGCTAGTCAGAAGTCTTAATTGAACTTGTACCATGTAGCGACTCACAGCGATTCCAATTTTTTAAGTTCATTAGTGACTACTACAACAGTACAAAAGGCAAGGTAAGTTTGGTACATGTTCAATTAAGAGTTCTGACAAACCATAAAAAGCTAGAAAAACTATTACATTAGAGATAAAGCTTGCCGTATTGGCCATAGAACAACAATGAACAGCAGAGGACACCACCACAAAACAGCTGCACTTCACCTGTGGTTGATGCTTTTATAAAAATTTCTATCATTTTTCTAATTTTAACAATCTCGACTTTTCTTATGGAAATTTATGGGCTAAAGGAGACCACCTAATGGAGACCTCCTATCTGAAAGCCCACCCACTCTGAATGGATGCCCGATCTCCACTCAGACCGTAGTCACGATTCAAACCCATGTGCTCAGGGATCCCAAGGCCCCTAGAGAGCAAGCGGTTCTACTGTACCATGGCGGCCCTTTGAAAATTGCACCCAGAAAATTGTTGACAATGACCCTAATTGTGAAAGAAGCTTAAAATTCAAACATGCCATTCAAAATCTAATCGCTGCTTACAAACAGTTGCATCAAGAAAAAGTGCCACAAGCTTAATAATTGAGAATGACATAGTTTTTCAAGCCAACCATATCTGGTAATACTGACACATCATCTGCTGCCACTGCTATGATGACAATAATGATAATTGAACCAGTTGGAAATACATATTTTACCAACTTTACACAGGGACATAATTTTTGGTTGTAGGAACATATCTCGCCTTATATAATGGAAGTGTATAGGCAAAAATGGTTCTATTTATGAATTTTCAATTTTTTAAAGTTTTCTGGGAACATAACTCATTCATAAATCTAGGGACTGGTGCACAACATCGTTGGCAGATCACCCTATCTGACATTATAATACATACATAAAGTACAAGAAATAAGCAAGTTACAATACCATTTATCTGGCTCTTCTTCATTTCTATGATTTTGCATTGTTGCCAAACTCATAATACTATTTTTGGCTTATTTCGGAGGCACGATGAATGTTTGTAAAGCTGTAATTCCACAAAAAATCACAGAAGGCAGCCACAAAAGATTTAAAATAATGGTGGGAGGGGTGAGGTATGGGAGTATATACAATGTGCTAGGTGTCACACAAAGTATATAGTGACCTTTTTAAAATTATTTTCAGACAATACTACTATATGATTTTAGGGAATTCTTAGACATTTTCAAAAGCTTTTTATCACTGCAGAATTTCTTTTGTAATCTTAATATCAGAAAGCTATAAATTCAATGATGGAATTTTGGTACTTTGTCAATATTACTATAATGAAACAAGGGTGGTGAGGATTCTCCTGTAGATCAAGGGAGAAATGAGAGGAGCTAAGCTCAATGCAAGACATGAGAAATAGGGTGTAACAACAGCTATGGCCAGGTATGACATTGTCAATGCTGCAAATATGGAAGATCTCATTGGATATCTTAGGGCAACAAGCCAACAGTATGTAAACACAAAGCAGTGCAAAAGTCATGATATGTGAAACTCAGGATAGTAAGAATTTAAGACTGAAAAGCCAAACCCAATTATGAAATTCAGATAGTGCAAAATTCGAGAGGGGATGTAGTAGTTCACATAAAATTTCATGAAAAGGTTAAACGAGGGTAAACGAAAAAATCATATATTCTTAACTTCTTTGAACTAAATATTTTCTGCACCTATGATATGACCTTGAGATTGTCATGCAAAAAATAAATCTACCCACTAATAACATCATTTTCACAGCAAATACTATAGATATTACAATAGAACAAAATGTATGAAAATAAGGTTTTCACTAATTTTACAACACTGCAACTCAAAGACAGTAAAAGCAGATGTAAGGAGAAACCATCACATTATTACCTTATCGACTCCTGGAATCTGGGAAGGATATATCAAAGGATTATTATAACTAGCACAACTCTACTGCATCCTTTAATATTCAGACATACACCTACTAGTATGAAATTAAAAATACTGCTGTGTAAGTTTCAGTTATCCATATCAAATTAAAAATGTGCAGATAACTATTCAGTGACCTTCATTTGGTATCATAAAATCATGGCAATCTTTTCACTAAGACTTATTTCTTACCAAAATGCAATTACTTGTGTGCTTGTTATTAGTTATACTTTATCTTATTCATAAGAACAGAAGTTTATCAATTGTGCAAAATGATAATCCTCACATAGTAATATATCAATAAGACTCTTTCAAAATTTTTCAAGCTGACATGATAACCTAAGAACATACAAAAAAAGGAACAATGGAAGAGACCATCAAGCCTACACATAGCAGTCCCTGTATGAAACATACTTACCTATTTCCATTTATAACCCATGTCCATGAGTTTAACTAATCTTATTTAAATCTCCCTAATCACTCAAAACTAAAAATCTGATTATTGAATTAATTTAATTAATTTACCACCACTCTATTCAAAAACTAATTACAGTAAGTCCTCCTTATATGGTACTTCATTATCTGCTAAATTTACATTTGCAGTATTTGGTAATTACTACCTCGATTCTATTTATGGTAAGAAAAATTCAGATACAGTGTAGTGTAAAATGACTCCCTGTGAGACTTTATAGGAATTATTCCGCATGCACGAGCGATAAACTTGTTGTTCAAACACTGCAACTATAAATATGATTGTTCTTACTTTTCCATCATTGGCTTCCATATATTTCCCTTGTAAAAATAAGAAATATGAGTAATTATGAAAACACATCTTCCACAAGCTATCATACTATTTTTCAATCACTAATCTGGCATGTTCACTGAATTTCTATTTCAAGACACTTCAGAGAAATCAGAGCAACAATACTTGTCATTATAAACCCATACACAAACTGATTGGGAATTAGATAACTGTTTGTGAGTTAGAGCAGCAGATTAGCGAATAAGAAAGAGCATGATAATGTGTGGAAAATATGTTTTCATAATTACTCATATTTCTCATTTTTACAAGGGAAATATGTAGAAGCACATGATGGAAAAGGAAGAACAATTATATTTGCACCATACTGTAGTGCCACCACGCTGCACGGCCACAACAACAATCAGTCTCTTCCCAGGTTTCCCCATTTGTGTATATTATTATCATGACCCACAGTGATGCACCCAAAATGGCCCCAAAACACAGCACTTGACATTTTTTATATGACTATTTTCACATATTTTAAATATTCTAATGTCTGCAGGGGTGACTTTTGACATACTGGAACACATTCCCTATTATTACTTGTCATAATGGGTTCGATATACGTTAATTTCAATTTGTGGTCAGGTTTTCAGGAACACATATGTACCATATGAAGAGGACTTACTGTACTTACTATATCTTTCTTAAACTTATAATTTCTATGCTTGAACACGTTATTTCTTGTTCTTCCCTGATTACTGATCCTGAAAATTCAGATTCAATTCTTATACATATAGTCTTTGATATATAATTGCCCTATGTTCCTAAAGGTGCAATTATAAATCAAACTATAATTTGACAAATTAGAGATTAAAAAAAAGTGGAAATGCATTCAAGACGTTTATATTTGTACCTCCAAAATTCCATAAAATACATGGAATATTATATTTCATAGCTATTATCTAAATTCATAAAACACAAATTATATAAAAAAAAACAATAAAGCACAACTTCATTTTTATGAGGTGGAAGCCAGCCAAGAGCAACAAAAACTGAAAAAAAAGCTCGCTACAATTGCCAGTTCCCTAAAAGAACAAAAGAGTTAGGTGAGAGACAGAGACAAATGTCTTAAAACCTCCCGCTTAAATAGTTACATCAAAAGAAGTTGGAAATACAGAGGCAGGCAGGGACTTCCAGAGTTTACCAGAAAAAGGAATGATTAAAATAAAGAATAAACAAACATAAATAAATGAAACAAAATAGATAAAACAAATAAACACCGTATTTCACGGTATATAATACGCACTTTTTTTTCCAAAATTTTGGCTCAAAATATTGCCCACCATCTTATACATTGTAGGTGAAGTTTGAGACCTCCCATAGGCTTAGGCTAATATTCTCTCTAATGCTCACTAACCCAGCTTAAGCTCAGTACTTTTATCTACCTTAAATTCCATGCATCCTTACTATAGTGTTAGTATTATTACCCGTGCTTTAAGGGACTGCTGGCCGGATTTTGATCGAAAATCAATGAAAATTGTGAAAATGAATTATGGGCACTGAAAAATAAACTAATGTTTCAGGCGTGATTTAAATCCCTAGATGTAAACATGCCACACCCATCCCATCCCTTTAAAGCACTACATAATGTCTTTTTTTTTTGTAGAAAGGGAGGCGGCCAAGGGCAACAAAAATCAAACAAAATAGCCCACTTTAGTGCCGGTCCCTGGAAAGTCAGGATTCATGTTCCAAAAGAATGGGATAAGTGTCTTGATACCTCTCTCTTGAAACAGTTCAAGTCATAGGCAGGTGGAAATACAGAGGCAGGCAGAGAGTTCCAGAGTTTACCAGAGAAAGGGATGAAAGACTGAGAATACTGGTTAACTCTTGTATTAGAGAGGTGGACAGAATAGGGGTGAGAGGAAGAAGCAAATCTTGTGCAGCGAGGCCGCGGGAGCAGGGGAGGCACGCAGTCAGCGAGATCTGAAGAGCAGTTAGCATGAAAATAGCGGTAAAAGAGAGCAAGAGAGGCAACATTGCGGTGATGAGACAGAGGCTGAAGACAGTCAGTCAGAGGAGAGGAGTTGATAAGACGAAAAGCTTTTGATTCCACCTTGTTCAAAAGAGCTGTATGAGTGGGGCCTCCCCAAACATGTGAAGCATACTCCATACATGGGCGGATGAGTCCCCTGTATAGAGTCAGCAGTTGGGGAGGTGAGTAAAACTGGCGGAGATGGCTCAGAACACCTAACTTCATGGAAGCTGTTTTAGCTAGAGAGGAGATGTGAAGTTTCCAGTTTAGATTACAAGTAAATGATAGACCAAGAATGTTTAGTGTAGGAGAAGGGGACAGTTGAGTGTCACTGAAAAAGAGGGGATAGTTATTTGGAAGGTTGTGTTGAGTTGATAGGTGGAGGAATTGAGTTTTTGAGGCATTGAACAACACTAGATTTGCTTTGCCCCAATCAGAAATTTTAGAGAGATCAGAAGTTAGGCGTTCTGAGGCTTCCCTGTGTGAGCTGTGTACTTCCTGAAGGGTTGGTCGTCTATGGAAAGACGTGGAAAAGTGCAAGGTGGTATCATCAGCATAGGAGTGGATAGGGCAAGAAGTTTGGTTTAGAAGATAATTGATGAATAATAGGAAGAGAGTGGGTGATAGGACAGACCCTTGAGGAACACCACTGTTGATAGATTTAGGGGAAGAACAATGACCGTCTACTACAGCAGCAATAGAACGATCAGAAAGGAAACTTTCCGACAATATTCCATGACATTACGGCTTTTTTTTTTTTTTTTTTTTTTTTTTTTTTTTTTTTTTTTTTTTTTTTTTTTTTTTTTTTTTTTTTTTACTATATATGGTTGCTCATATAGCAACACTAGGAGCGAGAGCTATCGCCTTGGGGCCTCTACAAGGAGACTGACTGCGGTCCATACTGACAACCGCATTGCCTCAAGAAAAGCCCGCTTTCTTCACTTCCAAGTTATTCACTTTAAAATTGTAACTGTACCCATGGTTTTCATTGTAATAACTTCATTGTTTTTTTGTTGTGTTTGTTATTAAAATCTCTTCCATTCCAAGAAAGAAAAGTTATAAAAAGCATCAAAAATATTTTTTTTACTGGATATATGCAAATTTTCATGGCGCAAGGAGATCTTTGGTTTTTATTTTTTTCTTGCTAAAAAAACTATTATTTTAAATATTTTCTTTGCTGGAATGATTAATCAGTGAATAAGTTAAGCACTGATATTTTAAAATCTTTTATACATCTATTTACTATTGAGTAGATAGATGTCAGCCAAACTATGCCTATTTTCAAGTATAATTTTCTATCATTTCATTTTTAAAAGCAATTTAGCAGTACAGGCAAGCAATACGCATACACAAAACATCTCAAAAGCAGAAAATAATAAAAAAATAATAATAATATAATAAAAATTAATAAAATAAAATAAAATAATTTAATAATATTAATGAAAATAATAACATTAATAATACTAACAATAATAATAATAATAATAATAATAATAATAATAATAATAATAATAATAATAGTAGTAGTAGTAATGATGATGATGATGATGATGAAAACAATAATAAAAATAATAATAACAATAATAATAATAATAATAATAATAATAATAATAATAATAATAATAATAATAATAACAACAACAACAACAAAACACTGGACACAAAAATAAAGAAAATTATTGTACAATAAGGCTTCAAAATGTTAGAAAATCAACAATTCATTAAAAATCTCGTACACATGGACTGAAAAGTCGTACAAATTTGCTAATCAAATCTAAATGTGGTAGGGTCGTACAGCACTGGGTCATACATCTGGCAGCACTGGCAACAATCATACCGTAATTTTATTCCTCACCAACAGATGGCATTACCAGTAATTCAGAGAGCCAATCAGCTGATGTTAATAAATGCAAGTCATAGCATTTCAGATTGGACTGCTTTCATTTTTAAGAATTTATTTTTAAAGCACCGGTAATAATACAATAATACCAGCAAAAAAATAAGGATGCATAGAGTTTAGGGTAGGTGAATGTACTGAGCGTAAGCTGGGTTAGTGAGCATCAGAGAAATTAACTTAGGCCTATGGGAGGTCTCTAACTTCACTTACGGTGTACAAGACAGAACAATTTTTTAGGCCAAAATTTTTGGGAAAAAAAAGTGGTGTCAAATACTGTAATTTACTCAACCTCAGCAAATTACAAAAAATCCAATGTATCTTTTTATAATAATAATTTTTCCATTACTTCCACAGCTGAAGATTATTTAAGCTCTTTTTTCACATCCACCACCTTAATGGCTGCCTTGTTTTTTAATATGGTGGTTACTATAGATTTAGTCCTAAAATACTCTTATATAAATCTTTATATTCACAAACTAACATTCTTTATCAAATGTTTACAAGCTTCACTTCCAAGACAGCATGGTTTGTTATGTAAAAAGTGAAATTTCACATGGATTACTGAAAATATAACAAAATGAGGACGCTGTTCATGTTCGCCTCCCGCCAATCCCGAGAGTAACTGTCACAAGAAGAGGCAGCCATTACTCCTGGAGATCAACACCTATCAACTGTTTAAATGCTTTACCTCGAAGGTAACACGGGTTTGTAATGCAAAAAGTGAAGTTTTGCATGGAATATGAAAAATACAGTAGAAGAGGGAGAGCCAAATTTGTTATCCCAGATTGCAAAAAAATAGCGGTTACAAGAAGCAACAGCCATTGTTGGCGATCATAGCAAACGAACCTGCTTCCTCACTTTCTGGTGTTTTTTTTTGGTATTCCAAGCAAAACTTCACTTTTTGCATTACAAAACCATGCTTTCTTTAGCTTCCTATTGCTTATGGTCCTGCAGAGTGGTTGCTATTCATTTCATTATTTCTTATTATTTCCCACACATTCACCAAAAATCATTTCATTGCCTCTATGATTCTTTTCATGTAAGTTGCTTTCACTACATTCTTGGGGTTAATGATGAATACAAAGAGTGATAGTTATACTCTGCCTGAAATCATCACTCCAACACTACACCTCCACCACCAGGGTTAAGGTCTTGGTATTGGGGAATCATTGTCTTCTTGTTATATCATGGAATCCAACAACAATGATGAAAGCACAGTGAGGATTGCTGACTACAGTGACTAGTAGCTGTGGGCATGTGATGCTGTATCAAGATTTGAGAAAATTTTCATGATTTCCTAGGCAGAAGAGTAATGACGCCTTATGATTGGCTGCCTTTCCTCATGACATCACAGGAGTGATGCCAACGAAAACAAGTAGGTGAGCTAGAATTCTTCACTTACCAACTGCCACAAATCTTTGTGTATACTGGGGCAGGTGGTGGGAAGGAAGCCCGTGTGCAGATATTAGAGTACTATATTTCTTTCAAGTAATAAATTGATCTTCTGCATTCAAGTTTTAAAATGTTCAACTGTTGAGCAGTTTAAACAATGAGTCTTGACAGTATACCACTCGATATTTTTTAATTATTATTATTTTTTAATAGAGACCTCTTATCTGAAAGCCCACCCATTTGGGCTGCACTCAGGTTGTCAGGTTTCAAACCCGTGCGCTTGAGGGTCCCAAGGTCCCAAAGGTGCAAGCGGTTCCACTGTCCCACGGTGACCCCTATGTTTACAAACGCAAATCACATTTCAAATTGGATTGCTCTCATTTTTGAGAATATATTTTCAAAATACTGGTGATAATACAATAACACCAGCAACGAAATAAGGAAGTATGGAGTTTAATAATAATAACAGAAATAACAATAATAATAATAATAATAATTTTAGTAATGATTATACCATAGTTTTATTCCATGCCAACAGATAGCATTACCAGTAAGTCCAATCAGCTGATATTTATAAGCACAAGTCACAATATTTCAGATTGAATTGCTTTCATTTTTATGGATTTATTTTCGAAGCACTGGTAATGATACAATAATGCCCAAAATAAAATAAGGATGCATGGAGTTTAATAATAATAATAATAATAATAATAATAATAATAATAATAATAATAATAATAATGGTAATGATGGTAATAATAATATTAGTATCATACTATAGTTTCATTCCTTGCCAACAGAGGGCATTACCGGTCAGTCAGAGTGCCTATCAATTGATGTTTTTCAAAGTAAGTCACAGCATTTCAGATAAGATTGCTCACTGTATATATATATATATATATATATATATATATATATATATATATATATATATATATATATATATATATATATATATATACAGTGAGTCCTCCTTATATGGTAATTCTTTCTCCGGTAAATTCACAGTTACGGTATTTGGCAATTATTACCCTTGGTTCTATTTACAGTAAGAAAAATTCACAGATATTGTATCAGCTCATATTTTGTTAACACTATACCGTAGCACCACCACACCATTTGGGAGTCGAAGTTGCACATTAGTGAGTGGGAAATAGCACAATAACATGTGTTTTCATAATTACTCATATTTCACATTTTTACAAGTGAAATATGTGGAAGCATATAATGATAAAGGAAGAACAGGAATTTTATTTACATCTTACCGTATCGCCACCACACAGCATGGCCAACACAATAATCAGTTTCTTCCCATATTTCAACATTGAATACAAGTTAAATCTTTATGGCTCTTTATTTGTGGATATTATTATAACAACGCACAGTGATGCATCCATAATGGCTCCAAAATGCAACACTTTAAGTTTCATATATGACTATTTTCATATACTTTAATGTCTGTAGGGGTGACTTTCAACGTGCTGGAACACATTCCCTATTATATATCATAATGGGTTTGGTGCAGTTAGCCCTCGCTTCCACGGACTTCAATTCTTCGGTCAATGTCCGGGGTTCGGACAACTGTCCAATGCGCCTGTGCTTGTCCGGAAAGTGACAACTTTGACCGGTAGGTAGCTCTCGCGGCAGAAGACGCAGGCGACGCTATCAACCTGTAAACTACGGCTATCGGGGCTCCCGTGGTGCAACAATATCGGGAAAAAATTGACTTTCCTTCAATGATATCTACGCTAAAGAGATGTGTCAAATATTTAAATTCACAATTTTGTAACTCAAAATGTAAAGTAGCTACCATATTTCTAAGCATCTTTCACCACAAAAATGGATTTCTGGCAGTATCTGGAGCTATTGAGGAGAGTGGAGTGTGGGGAGGGAGGTAGGGGGAGGTGGAAGGGGGGATACACACAGAAGACTCATTGCCATGGCAACGACCACGTGGGAGTGTTGTCAATGTCACATGTGAATACACACAACCATGTTCAGTCTGTGCATGTTTCTGTGCGTGTGTGTGCGTGTGTGTGTGTGTGTGTGTGTGTGAATCTCTCTCTCTCTCTCTCTTGCTTCAAAAGAAGTAAATGATAAAACAAAAATATTTTCTTTCTATAATGCAATCTCCGTATAAGTAATACTCTTTCCATTACTCAGACACTAATATTTTGAATCACAAATTAAGTAAATGGCATTAAAGTGTACATGGAGTAAACTACATACATATGGAAACACAAATATATACCACCAAGTACCAAATGATCAAACCAGGGATAATGTGCCAAATAAAAATAGATATATGCTGGTAATGGTAATGCAAAATATTGCTCTAGATAAGACATAGTAAACATAGCCTCCAATTATTTTACAATTCTCTCTCTCTCTCTCTCTCTCTCTCTCTCTCTCTCTCTCTCTCTCTCTCTCTCTCTCTCTTTCTCTCTCTGTTCTAAATAAATAAGTGAAACGAAAATACTCTCTTCTGCTTGGTTCACAATAAATAAAGTACCGAAATATTAGTTCCATGTAAGCCACAATACGTAATATACACACCATACTATTCAGCTGTGTGTGTGTGTGTGTGTGTGTGTGTGTGTGTGTGTGTGTATGTGTATGTGTATGTGTGTGTGTGTGTGTATGTGTGTGTGTGTGTGATGCACGATGCGGGCCAGCCACCCTTGGCTTTTCCCATCTGACAGCGTCTAGTGAAGGAGCACTTGTTCCCATAATCTTGTTCGCTTCATTCTTTTTTATACAAAAGCAACTTCTATACTACTAAATTGTACCTTCCTCTTACCATACATGAGACTCAAACTCTAATATCTATGAGAGGAGCGCAATGTCGACTATATACAATAAAAATATAGTAGTTCCATTGTTTCCCTTTATAAGTATGATATGAATAACCAAATTCATATGAGGATAAAAATTACTAAAAGAAAGGTTATTAAAATACAAAAAATAATAACTTCAAAGAAATACAAATAAAAGAAACTTTATGGTGTCAGTTTAAGAAGTGCGCTTCCAGAAGGCGTACAGCAGTTTACTGCTAAGCCACCCAGAAGGCTTACAGCAGTTTTCGGGTTAATATTATACTGTACCCTATTGCAAGTATAACCATATTTTACTCTCATGTATACTGCATATGCATATTGTACCATATTGTAGCCTATGAGTATGTGTGGGAGACTATATGGGCTGTTTACTGTACAGTACAGAACTGTATTGTACTCAATTTTCAATGTCCGGACTTTTTCACTTTCTGGACATACCCAGTCTGTATTAGTTCATAAAAACAAGGGCTGACTGTGTGTGTGTGTGTGTGTGTGTGTGTGTGTGTGTGTGTGTGTGTGTGTGTGTGTGTATATATATATATATATATATATATATATATATATATATATATATATATATATATATATATATATATATATACACAGTAAGCCCCCACTATTCGTGGGGTTACGTTCTTTCCCTTCTTGCGAATACCAAAAATCCGTGAATAATCCAGTTTTAAAATGCCTTTACATGATAATATATACGTTAAAATATACTTCCCAAACACATTCAAAAGACTGTCTTACTCATTAATACAGTAATAATGTAGCAATATGTAGTAACGATGAATTAAAAACAGTAATAATGTAGTATAATATATACATAGTAAGTAAGTCTCACGCATGAAGATGCTTGTGACGTCACATCGTCTGCAGCCAATCAGCAGGAAAGAGAAATGAAAACTTGTAAATGACATTGTTATTTTAAAATTATTTACCAGTTATGCTTCATCATCTCTCTTTTTTCTATTTATTAAAATTTTATATTAACTGACATTGTTAATTTAATATTATTTACCAGTTATATTGTATCACCTGTTTTCTATTTTTTAAAAAATTACATTAACTGAATGATATTTTAAAGTTATTTACCAGTTATACAGTATCATTTCTTTTTTTAATTTTGTATTTTATATCATATATATATAGCTTGTGTTACATGCAGATGAGTAGCCGTGTTGGGAAAACGCGGCAGCCCTGCACATGAAATTGGAAAAGAGGTAGAGAAAGCTGGTGGAGGCCACATACATTGCTACCTCCGTGGTCACCTACCATAGAGAGGGCTTCGTAAGCCTATCTCATCCGGCAGCCAAACTCACGCTGAGGGACCAATCAGTGCGCTCCCCTAGCAGATGTCCACACAGGTGATCCACGATGAGAGAATATAAGCTGTTGTTCATTTCATGTCTGTTATTCACTCTCTGAGGAAGACGTTCTGTCGAAACGTTGGAGTAAAGAGTGTCCCTGACCCAACCCAGGTTTTCCTTACAATCCTTACACTCATTTGTCATACTGCTATTTAACATGTTGGTAATAATGTTTCCAACATTGCTCTCAACTTATCTGTAGGTAACATATCACAGGTGTAGATGCACTCTGACAGTGATCTTGAGTCTCAGCTGTCAATGAAGATGCTCCTTGAGTGTTTTTTTTTTGTTTCCAGCAACAGGTTTCTCTTGTATGTGCTACCTAGCCACCTTTGTAAACCTAACTTTTCATCCTCTTGTTCTTTTTTCAATGCCTTCTTCCCCTCTTTCAGTTTTGTTTCACATATTACTCCTTCCCCCTGTCCCCACTTTAGTGTCCATCTTTGATTTTAGTCCCACCAATGCTGTTTCATATACTTTACACTTTTCCTTAAGGTCACTATTTTCCTTTGTTATTTCTTCCAATGTTATCTTCTAATTGTTCATCTTAACAGTATTTTCTAATTCTTAACATTACACTTCAGCTCATGTTCTGCTATCATCTCCTTCATAAACCTTATCTCTTTCTACACTGTTATCATCCACCTCATATTGGTTCATTCATCTCTAAATGCTATAATTCCCTTCCAGTGCTTCAACCTCCCAGTTGTCTCAGTCACAAAGGCATCCCTATCATTTGGGCATCATCCCTATCTTTCACATTCATGACTCTTTTTACATTTATATGTTTATTTCCTCTCCCATTGTTTTTTGTCTCAAAAAACAAATATCATAATATGCCAGAGTATAAGATGAGTTTTTTGCCAAGTAATAAAACCAGTGATAAGACTCAAACCAATAATCCTGTGGTGAACATTAAGCCACTTTACCTTGATATTCATTCTTTAGGCACACACATGTGCATGCAACATTTACTGTGTACACACACACACACACACACACACACACACACACACACACACACTGTGTAGTGTAGTGGTTAGCACACTCGGCTGACAACCAAGAGGGCCCGGGTTTGAGTCCCGGGCACGGCAAGGCTTAGCCTCTTAATGTGTATCTAGCCCCTGTTCACCAAGTAGGTACAGGATGTAAGTCAAGGGGTTGAGGCCTCGCTTCCCGGTGTGTATTGTGTGATGTGGTTTCAGCCCTACCCGAAGATCGGTCCATGAGCTCTGAGCTCGCTCCATAGGGAAAGGCTGGCTGGGTGACCAGCAGACGACAGTGGTGAATAACACACACGCACACAGAGATATATATGCCTGTACATAATTTATTGGCTTAGCAGGGAGCTCCTCCCTAGCAATGTGTAATGTTTACTGGCAGCGTCATTGTTTAAGCAGCAATCACATTAGCAATTGTTAACACTATCAAGGCATGTTTTCCATATAAGTGTGGCAGGTCATGAGGTTTGTTGGTTAGGTTGTGCTTTCCCACTCATATGCAACATTTAGGAAGGGGGGAGACCTTTAAACATAAAAGACACCTTATTTACACTTCAACAGTGATATGGAACAAAAGTTAGAATTTGGTAATGAATCAATTTATATAGAAACAGAAACACAGACAGAGACAGGGGATAAAGGACATGAAATGGGTTTGGAAAATAAGGCAAGGCTGATTTATTGTGAAGAGTTAACAGTGGGGGAATCTGGTGACACCATCACTCCACACCTGAAACTGCTGATTCCAACCACACTATGATAACAATCAGTTGCCAATTAGACTAACAGAAACCATGGCCATATTCCTGCCATTATGGAGTTCAGAAACACTTGGAGTTATGCAGAACAAAGAGCCCCTCATATTGTGAATCACCAGTGATGGAGTCACTTACCCTTAGCCAAACATGTGGTCTCCCTCCACCATTAAGGGCAACACAAAATTAGGTTTAAAAAATTGCCCACCGGAAGTGGGGTCATTATTATTATCTTTCTTTTTTCAATTCAAAATTTTCAGTGAGGAATGTAGGTATAACTACAGTCTGTGTGAAAAGTTACCGTGCCGATATTTTTTACTCACACATTTCCTGTCAGATCACAAAAAAATATAAAAATTCCAACCCCACCCAGTACTTAGTACTTTAATGCATTTCCTTTTTTCTTTAGCACCTCTCTGAGATGTTTTGGAATGCTATCAGCTAAACTTTGAAGTGTCAGGCTTGAACTCTTACCAACATTTGCAAAGCTCTTTTTCCAGCTTGGGAAGTGTGGAGGTGTCACGGTCTCGTAACTTGGCCTTAATTACAGCCCAATAAATTCTCTATAGAAGAAATATCTGGTGAATTGCCAGGCCAATCTTTTATGATGTTGATTTCACTAGCCATTCTTTAACAATTTTAGCAGTTTGAGCTGGTGCCCCATCCTGCTGGAAAATGTCAGCTTTGGTTTTCTCATATCATGACTCAAGATGTTCCATTAAGAGTTACAAATACACTTTAGTGATAGTAGTATTTTTAGGGAACACAAGATCACCAAGACCATTAAATGTAAAACATCCCAAAACCATTAAACTCTGAAGATGTTTAGTGTTTTTTTTAGTGTAGCGGGGGTCATTGGGATCAGAGCCTGGATGCTGGTACACTTGGGTAGATGTTGTACCACTCACACAGAAAGTGCTCTCATCAGACCACAAAACTTTATGCCACTTCTCTAACGTCCAATCTTGCTATTTCCTTGCAAATTGGATCCTCTTCTTTCTCTCTGAGTCATTTATAAGTGGCTTTTTCTTTGCTCAGTAACTGCAGTACCCAAGGTCAGGGCGCAAAGTATCATGGATGGTACGGAGAGAGACACTAGCAAATAAATCTGGATTCCCTTCTTTAATTTGCCATCCTGTAAGGCTAAGATTGATCTCCAGCTGCCTCCTGAGAAGTGTTTTTGTCTTCTAAGATACCTTCCGTGGCCAACCAGATGCCTTTCGTGGGAGCGGTAAACTTTTGCTTCCACCAGCTTTGAAGTTTAGTATCAGCTCATGCACAGTGCGAAGTTTAAGGCCCTTCTGAATGTACATTTCTTTGTTGCTAATACCTGCTTTATGGAGGTCTATGATCACCTGAATAGTTTTCCCATCAGTCCACTTTCCACCCATGTTTAATAAGTTCTAATATGTAAAAACAAGTGCAATATTAGGGGAGAAAGCAGAAAAGGACACAAAGCAGTACAATACGTTGACTTCCTTTGATAACAGATAGTGTACTCTGGGAAACTCCTCCCGTACTCAAGTGAGTGAGGAGAGGGTGTACCTCACTGCCAGACATACAATTTCTCTTGCACCACTCACTGTTCTGATGGGAGAGGAGAATCACAGTTTATGCAAAAATTTACCACAACGCTCGTTAGGCGCGGTAACTTTTCACACAGAATGTAGGTGCATGTAGTTTAGTGTGAAGAAAGAGAGTTATCTTTAGAGGACAGACTGTAACTGCCTCCTAGTGATTGTAAGACACAAAATGAGGCCACAGCCGGTTTTAATCCTTTCACTGCCAAAGGACAAACCATATGTCCACAATAATTTCACCGTTCAGAGCCATGGGACCTACCATATGTTCAGAATGAGATAGTCATATAAATATTCACCATAAATTATGAAATGGAACCTTCTTATGTGGTGGACCCATTTGCATGGATTTGTCACAGTCAGTGAATGGCCCACAACCTCCCATGCACTTCTAGTAAGTTGTGAGAGCCAGAGCAAAGCTAGTTGAGGTGGATGGGTGAAAGATGGGCTTTGAGTATGTGTACTTCTTCGATTGTTTGCAAGTTTTCTGGGGCAACCTTTTATATATCATTGTATGGCTAAGAGTTGTAGAATATGGTGAAAACTATAGGTCTATAAGCCTCGGTACTAGAACAATTTTTCTATGAACATGATAAATTTCATTTTGGGCTACATTCAACTCAAAGTCAGTCCCTTTCACCAATGATTTTCTACACTTTTAATGACCACTTGAAAAATTCGAGCTATTAGCTAAACAGCAAGACCAAAATGAGTGATATAACAAAAATAAGGAAGCAATAGCTATTTGAAGAAACTTTTACCATCTGAAAATTATGAAGCACCAGACCCATGGTGCTAAGGGTGAGATTAGCAAAAAATGTTTTGGTACTGAAAGAGTTCAAAGCACAATCTAAACTAGTGCTATTTGATCTCACTGGGAGTAATTTCACTTTTGCAGATGTCTACTGCTTCCTCCTACCTATATCTAAAATAGTGTGTGTGTTTTATCCCCATATCTGGTGGTGTAGTGGTGCAGCGCTATTGCAATTAAAATAATCTGAAAGTGTTTCATCCTTACATCCCAAGTGTTTCAATGGTGCAGCACATCAACTACAGTAATGAGATATCTCTCTCCCCCCCAAAATGAAGAAACACCATCACTGGTCTTTCTTTCTCCCTCTCATATACAATCCAGTATAAATAATGCTATGACCAACAAGTGGTTCATCAACAGAGAAAATTCATTTTCAGGTATGTGAACTATGCATGGAAATGTATAAATTACAGATAACATACATATATATTTCTGCTACCAGTAATGCTAGTGGTAGGATTGCATGACCCATACATGATGAGAGTACAAAACTCAAGAAAATAGTGTGAAGTCAGTATGGTCAGTCAATCGGGGAATAAGGATAGTAAGAGTTAAAACTTTTAGCAAAACTCATACCTGATGAACTCGGGGGGGATACTGTATGAAGATCCTATATTTCATAGTGTTGCAACTCAAAATATATGGCAAACCAATGTTAAACATTCTCCATAATAGTGAGGGTCTAGCAATAAAGGAAGGAGGGCACCATACTAGGCATTTTCTTTATATAAATTTTGTAGCTGTTGGTCACTATTCCTCTTAAATCATTAAAAAAATGAAATGCCTATAATAATATCATGACAGCCAGCAATTACACGCATGTTCTAAGCAAATTCATCTTAATTTTCTTCAAAAACTCAACTGGGGCTGGATTCATACATTATGGAAGTCTTCCCAATAAGTTGAATCAGTGAAGCAATCAGTGAAACTAGTAATGTTAATGACTGACTGACAAGATAGCACTCTGATCTCAACTCTGTAAAAAATACTTAACAAAACATAACAAATATATATGTCCATATAACTCACCATCTCTGAATATTCTCTTAGAACACAGAAAGGATGACCACACAAATATGCCCGCTATCTTAGGCAACTGCTTAAATCCATGCATGCAATAAAAACTAGGATATATTTAATAGGGAAAAATATATATTAACATACAAAACAAAAAATATATGAACATACCAAGAAGGATAAAGACTTCTTTACACTTACTTTTCTCTATATGTTGAATTTTCAGTTCTTGTTTTTATTTTCCATCATGATTTTCTGTCTACACTAAGTATACATAACCACAGTAAAGTTATCTACTGATTCTATTCTCTTAATGTAAACTTCCTTAAATAACTGATTACAACAAAATTTGTACTTACTCTTATCCACTTATTTACTCCAGTCGTGTTACTCTTCTCCTTTCCTTCCTCAAATAATCCAAAACTGTTCTCCTACTTCTCATTTCTTCAAAACATAGTGAGAAATACTTATAAAGTACATGCCACCAAGTCTGACAACATGATAAAGGAAAATTAAACATTTCACAATCAAACTCCACTAACCTGTGAGATGATAGTCTTCTTTATGACCATTCCTGCCATAGCAGCCTGTTCTGCCTGATCAGTGGGTTGGTCAGTATCCTCAGGTCTGCTCTTGAGAGAAGCCAGCTTGATTTCATCACTTCGCAGAATAGTAAGAGTGTCTTCCAACATAGGCATACTACTTTTGTTGAGCTTAATCCGCCCATCCACAACAGCACCTAGAGATACAACATTGAAAATTTAAAGATTGAAAATCATAAAGCACATGCTTTTGTATTTTACTATCAATTAGAAATTTGGAAAGTATGAAGACAAACCCACAAACATATCACAAAGAGACTTAAACACATAAAATGTGAGAAGTGTAGGTAGCAAATAGACTTTAGTATTACAAGTGTGGCACTCTTCACTTTAGGTGTGATGGCAGTGATGATGACAATGCCACAGGGATGCATGCACAGCATACTCCCACAAGAGCCCCTGGATGTATATAAGAGGGCTGGACAGTCACAGGTGATTGATTCAGGCTCAACCTTACCCCCTGAAATAGCCTCCTCTCTTCCCCTCTCCTGCCTGCTTGAGATAGCACTAAGTTCCCAGACTCTTCCTTCTTCTGGAGACACACTTAGCTCTCGAACCTATTCCTCTTCTAGAGAAGCATTTAGTTCCCAGACTCTACCTTCTTATTGAGGCACTTATGCCCCAGGCCTGTCCTTCCCCTGGAAAAATGACCAGCTCCTAAGTCTCTCTCCCCTTCCCCCTGCTGCAATGCCAACCAGTCCCCAGAGTTCTAACTCACTCTTACTACAGTGGAGACTCAATATTTGAACTTACTTCATTTCAAATGACTGTTCAAGTATTAAAAAGTTCAATTATTAATACCTATAAAACTACAATAAAATTTGTTTTAACCTTGGCAAAACCTGAAGTTTACAAAAATTTAAATGTAATTTTTTCATAACAACAATTTTTCATTTCTTCCACTGCTGTAGGTCACTTAAGTTCTTTTTTCATATCCATTACCACATCAGCTATCTTAATAAAGTCCTTGTATTCAGTATGGTGGCATCTTGTTTTATGTTTGTTCACTTCATGTGTTTTCAAGTTTAGGTGGGGTCTAAAGTTATCCCCAAAAAATATATCATTTACGTTTCATTTCACTTAAATGCGATATTTCGTTGAGTGGCCAAGAGATCTCTCACATGAGTTCCTTTACACTACCCAAATAACAACAGTTACACAATCACATGTGTGGACAATATATATATATATATATATATATATATATATATATATATATATATATATATATATATATATATATATATAGATAGATAGATAGATAGATAGATAGATAGATAGATAGATAGATAGATCGATACATAGATAGATAGATAGATAGATAGATAGATAGATAGATAAATAGATAAATGATAGATAGATACAGATAGATAGATACACAGATAGATAGCTAGACAGATGGATACATACATAGATAGGTAGATAGATCGATAGATAGATATAGATATATATATATATATATCGGGGCACTCACTCAATTAAGTTATCATGGCAAAATTCATTGACATTAATTTCCACAATTCCAGGTATAACTGAGTTCCAAAGGTCTGGAATATTAATAACAGTCAGCCCTCGTTTCTTCGGACTTCAATTCTTCGGTCAATGTCCTGGGTTCGGACGATTGTCCGATGCAGCTGTGTTTGTCCGGAGAGTGACAACTTTGGCTGGTAGGTAGCTCTCGCGGCAGAGGACACAGGCGGCACTATCAACCCATAAACTGCAGCTATGGGATTAAGAGGGGCTCCCGTGGTGCAGCAATATCAGGAAAAAATTGACTTTCCTTAAACGATATCTACGCTATAGAGATGCCACAAATATTTCTATTCACAATTCTGCAACTCAAAATGTACTGTAGCTACCATATTTCTAAGCATTTTTCTCCACAAAAATTGATTTCTGGCAGTATCTAGAGCCATTGTAGAGAGTGGTGTTGGGAGCGAGGTTGGGGGAAGTGGGAGGGGGGATACACATAGACAACTCATTGCGACGACCATGTGGCAGTGTTATCAATGTCACATGTGAATACACACAACCATGTACAGTCTGTGCATGTGTGTGTGTGTCTCTCTCTCTCTCTCTCTCTCTCTCTCTCTCTCTCTCTCTCTCTCTCTCTCTCTCTCTCTCTCTCTCTCTCTCTCTTGCTTCAAAAGAAATAAATGATCAAACAAAAATATTTTCTTTCTATAATGGCAATCTCTGTATAAGTAATATTCTTTCCATTACTCAGACACTAATATTTTGGATCGCAAATAAAATAAATGGCATCAAAGTACATGGAGTAAATTACATACATATGGAAACACATATTTAGGCATATATATATATATATATATATATACCACCAAGTACCAAATGAACAAACAAGGGATAATGGCCCAATATAAATAGATATACACTGGTAATGGTAATGCAAAATAATGCTAAAGATAAGACATAGTAAACATAGCCTCCTATTATTTTACAATTCTCTCTCTCTCTCTCTCTCTCTCTCTCTCTCTCTCTCTCTCTCTCTCTCTCTCTCTCTCTCTCTCTCTCTCTATTCTAAATAAATAAGTGAAACGAAAATACTCTCTTCTGCTTGGTTCACAATAAATAAAGTACCGAAATATTAGTTCCATGCAAGCTACAATAATATACACACCATACTATACAGCTGTGTGTGTGTGTGTGTGTGTGTGTGTGTGTGTGTGTGTGTGTGTGTGTGTGTGTGTGTGTGATGCGCGGTGCGGGCCAGCCACCCTTGGCTCTTCACGTCTGACAGTGTTACCAATGTCTAGTGAAGGAGCACTTGTTCCCATAATCTTGTTCGCTTCATTCTTTTTATAGAAAAACAACTTCTATACTGCTAAATTATACCTTCCTTTTACCATACATGAGACTCAAACTCTAATATCTATGAGAGAAGTGCAATGTCGGCTATATGAAATAAAAAAAAGTAGTTCCATTGTTTCTATTTATAAGTATGATATAAATAACCAAATTCATATTAAAAGGATAAAAACTACTAAAAGAAAGGTTATTAAAATACAAAAGATAATAATTTCAAAGACATATGAATCACAGAAACTTTATGGTGCCTGTTTAAACAGTGCGATTCCAGAAGGCGTACAGCAGTTTACTGCTAAGCCACCCAGAAAGCTTACAGCAGTTTTCGGGTTAAATTTTACTGTACCCTGTTGCAGATATAACCATATTTTACTCTCTCATGTATACTGTATATGCATATTGTACCATATTGTAGCCTATGAGTTTGTGTGCGAAACAATATAGGCTGTTTACTGTACAGTACAGAACTGTATTGCACTCAATTTTAAATGTCCGAACTTTTTCACTCTCCGGACATGGCCCAGTCTGTATTAGTCCGAAGAAACGAGGGCTGACTGTACTTCCTTTTCGTAATGAATGAATACTAATTGCTGGAGCCTCACTGGACACTGTAGAGCCATAATATGATAGGCTTGGTTAGTGATTCTCATTACCACTTTGTCATGTAGTACTAACTTTACAATGAGGCTACCTGTGAAGGCTATGACTGGTTAGCTTAATATAAAGTACCTATCAATGCCAAGGTTTCTGTTAGGCTAATCAGCAACTGATTATTATTATAGCACGGGTGGTGGCCGGAATGTAAACAGGACACTAAGTCGCCGACACAGTAAACATCCACAGACAGAGAAGCTCACCCTGTCTTGAAGCCAATATATGCACATACACACACACACACACACACACACACGTCTGTGTGTGTGTGTGTACGTGTGTGTGTGTGCGTGTTACAGAAGGGCTTAATGTTTACCACAGGGTTATAAGTTTGTTTTATTCCTGGTGTATACGACAACCACTTGAGTTAGGAGCCTCAAAATTGCCGCACCACTATAAACATGGCACCAATGCCAGCTACAACTCACCACTCTATCAGTAAACATTTGTCATCTATGAATATAGCAGCTCACCCTGTCAAGGAACCAATAAAATATGTGCATTCCTATTTGAACACATATCAGAGTGTGTGTGTGTTTGTGTGTACACCTATCCCCTGGCTATCACAGATTTTGCTATTGTGTTTCAAAGCTACTGCAGAAGCACAAAAAAATACACACTGAAATGGCTAACGTGCATGTTAATTGGAACTATTGTAACTCGTGAATGGCTTACAAATCACTCCGGTCCCTAGCTGCCTCGGTTACTCTGGCCCCAAACCTGGTGTATGATGGCTAGGTCGTGCAAGACATTAAATAATGGGGCAGGATATGTAATAAAGAGCAAACACAATACATACCACCCTGAACAGGGATTTTGTGGAGGAGCGAGACACGGCAATCCCACGATTGCTGTGTGGGTTAAATCCCCTCTAAATGTCAAGCACACTAAACAATTACACTCTATGCAAGTCTTGCAGATTAACTTTGTCTGAACCAGTAAAGCGACGTCCTCCACGCCCAAAAATAGGCTAAGTGCAGTAAGAGAAACCCCAGTAAAATGTCACCACCACAACTGGAGAAGCTTTCCTGAGGCTCCTTATCAGCAAGGCTGATATCAAACTTTAAAAAACAAAGACACCAACACCAGAGTAAGCAGCCACATCTGAATGCTAACACTGAATACTGAATGCTTGTGATGCCACACCAGGTCAGGCATGAAATCATGCTGCTGGGCAGACAGCTGTGGAAGAATTTATACTTTTCTTGAAATAATTCCTGTTGGATATGATGTTGCGAGAATATATTCTACTTGATAGGAGAGAGAGAGAGAGAGAGAGAGAGAGAGAGAGAGAGAGAGAGAGAGAGAGAGAGAGAGAGTGTGTGTGTGTGTGTGTGTGTGTGTGTGTGTGTGTGTGTGTGTGTGTGTGTGTGTGTGTGTGTGTGTGTGTGTGTGTGTGTGTGTGTGTGTGTGTGTGTATTTACCTAGTTATATTTACCTAGTAGTATTATACAGGGCTCGAGCAGGGCTCATATAGTCCTGTCTCCATATCTATATATATCCAACATTTCCTTAAATTTTTGCACACTTGCTGCTGTAACAATCTCTTCCCTTAATCTATTCCACAAATCCCCCATTCTATGTGGAAAGCTGTACTTTTTAATGTCTCTCAAACATTGTCTTTTTCTTATCCTCTTTGAATGCCCTCTCATCCTTCCACCATCATCTTCCTTTAGTACCACCAAATCCTGTTTGTCAATCTTGTCAATGCGGTTCACTATTTTATACATCATTATTAGATCTCCTCTTTCTCGTCTGGCTTGTAAGGTAGGCAGTTCCATTTCCTTCAACCTTTCCTCATATGTTAAATCTTTCAGCTCCAGTACCATCTTTGTGGCTGCCCTCTGAATCCTTTCTATCTTTGTTACATCTTTCTTTTTATGTGGAGACCACACTACTGCTGCATACTCTAACCTGGGATGCATCATAGTGGTTATAATTTTTTTCATCATATCTTTATCCATATAATGGAATGCCACCCTGATATTCGTTAACATTCTGTGTGTCGAGCCACATACCACATTTATATGTGGTTCTGGGGTCAGGGAATCCTGTACAATCACTCCCAAGTCCTTCTCTTCCCTGCTCTTCATTATCACTTCCTCTCCCATTTTATACTCCCATGTTGGTCTGGTCTTACTCTTTCCCATTTCCATCACATGACACTTCTTTGCATTAAATTCTAGTTTCCATCTCTTGCTCCACTCATATATCTTGTCAATATCTCTCTGTAGCTCCATACAGTCTGCGTGGCTCTTTATTACTCTTAACAATTTTGCATCATCAGCAAACAGGTTTATATAACTGTTTAAACCTTCTTGCATGTCATTTATGTATATCTGGAACATAATGGGTGCTAACACCGACCCTTGTGGTACTCTGCTTGTGACACCACTCCAGCTTGAATAGTTGTCTCTGATAACTGTCCTCATTTCTCTATCCTTTAGATAGTCTCCCATCCATTTTAATAGTTTCCCTTTCAGTCCTCCTATAATATAGGAGGACTGAAAGGGAAACTATATATATAGGACCTATATGTTCCAATTTCCACAGTAGTCTTTTGTGTGGAACTTTATCAAATGCTTTTTTGATGTCCAAGTACACAGCATCCACCCACCCATCTCTATTATCAACTACATCTATTACTCTTGTGTAAAAGCTGAGTAGATTTGTAACACATGACCTTCCTTTTCTGAAGCCATATTGGTTGTTTGTTACAATTTTATTTTCTTCCAGATATTTCACCCACTGCTCCTTTATTATTACTTCACACATCTTGCTCACAACACTGGTTAGAGATACTGGTCTAAAGTTAAGTGGCTCAGTCTTCTTTCCTTCCTTGTATATTGGTATTATGTTAGCCCTTTTCCACTCTCTTGGTACTTTTCCTTCTTTCAGTGAGCTGTTAATCACATTCCAAATTGGTTCCACCAATTGTTCTCTACATTCCTTTAAAGCCCAACTTGACACTCCATCGGGTCCCATCGCTTTTCTGGCATCCAGCTTCTCTAACAATTTATCAATTTCTTCCCTTTGCACCGAAACTTCCTGCATCCCCCTCTGCTGTATTTCACTGTATGTCTCTGTAAAGTCTGAACACAGACCTGAAACTCTCATTCATGAGTTCACTCATCTCTTCCGCTGTTTGATATACCCTTCCTTCCTTTGTTAACTTGTCAATGGTCTCCTTGCTTGTCATTTTGCCATTGATATATCTATAAAATAGCTTGGGTTCTTCTTCACATTTTTCCACTACATCCTTTTCAAATATCCTCTCCTCTTCTCTTCTTATTCTGATGTATTCATTTCTTGTTTCCTTATACTGCTCTCTGTGAATTTCATTTCTTTGTTTCTTTAGTTTCTTCCAAGCCTTATCCCTTATCTTTTTTGCCTCTGCACATCTGACATTATACCAAACTTGTTTGCTCTTCCTTACTTTATATAATGGTACATACCTCTGTATATCTTCATTGTATTTTATCAAGAATGCATCATATTTCTCTTGTACTGTTTTACCTTCCATGAGTGCCTTCATATTTATGCTCCCCCAAAATTTCCTTAATTCTGTAAAATTTCCCTTTGCATAATTAAACATTTCATTTTTATGATCTTCCTTGTCTTTTGAAATCTCCCAATCTTTCAAATTGATTTCGAGCACCACATGGTCGCTCCTACCCATTGGGCTCAAGTGTGTGTGTGTGTGTGCGCGCGTGACTGCACAGACACAAAACTACTCTACCTCTCTTCCAGTGTCACTTCAATTGCAACCAAATGGATAGAGAAGGAAAGTAATATGAGGTACATATCTGAAAAATGTAAGTCAATGGATGAGGAAGTTGCAGCAGAGCCAAGATTCAATCAATTAATCAATCCTGGGAAGCATATGCCACAGGGTACGTCACTTTGCCCACCTTATGGTATCACTCCCAGCAGTCATGCCTCACGAGTCTTCAATCAGGCTCCCTTCCCATACTGAGTAACTCCTAACAGGAGGCATCGACTTGCAGCAGCCATGAGTTCTGTGGGTGTCCCCTTGGCCTCCTCCAGGTTGGGTTATCCCTTTCAGAGACAACCCAATAAACAGGATCAGCTTCTGGGTAGCATGCCACATGCTCATATAGCCACAGTTGGCATTGACAGATTATGCTTGAATCAATCTCATGCAACAATTGCTGATTTGACACAATGTCATGCCAGAGCTACCCCATGCTCCTGTGTAGGCATCTAGTATCAAAGACACCAATTTGCCTCTTCAGGTCAGTATTCAGTGTCCATGTCTAACAACCATGGAGTAAGACAGAGATCACCAGTGACTTTAAGATCCAACGTTTCATTAATCTGCACAGGTAACAACAATGCCAAATACTCGTGTTGAGAGAGTTCCTAATGCCATGGGCCAGACCAATCTCAGAATGTCATGAGGCGGCAGATTGGGGAGCAAAAAATTACCATATTTGATGGCATATAGGACGCACTTTTTTCTTCAAAAATTTTGGCTCAAAAAATTGCCCTGCATCTTATACATCATGGGTAAATTTTGAGACCTTCTGTTAGCCTGGGCTAATCTCTCTGATGCACACTAACCTACCTTATGCTTGGTACTTTTACTTATCCTAAACTCCACGCATCCTTATTTCACTACTGGTATTAATGTATTATTACTGGTGCTTTAAAAACAAATTCGTAAAAATGAAAGCAATCCAATCTGAAATGCTACGACTTCTGTTTATAAACATCAGCTGATCAGCACTCTGACTTACTGGTACTGCCATCTGTTGGCGAGGAATAAAACTACAGTATGGTCATTACTAATACTACTATTATTATCATCATTATAAATATTACTATTAAATTCCATGCATCCTTATTTTACTGCTGGTATTATTGAATCATACTGATGCTTTAAAAAGAAATTTGCAAAAATTAAAGCAATCCAATCTGAAATTACTTGCATTTATAAACAGCAGCTAATCGGTGATCTGACCTACTGGTAATGTCATCTGTTGGTGAGGAATAAAACTACGGTGTGATCGTTACCAGCGTTGCAAGATGTATGATATAGGTTAGACATCTTGGTACAACAAGTTCATAATCATAATGAAAACACAGCAACACTTTTCTGGTTTTTGAAGATTATTAGTGGTTCCCCTTTTCCTTATGTTTACTCGTATCTTTGAGTGTAGTGGTACAATGCTTTTGTTAAAAGGATTCTACTTTACCCTACTTTTTGCTTTATGCACTGCTGGCTTTATTTTTGTGTTCAATGTTTTGCTATTATTATTATTATCGCTACTAATATTGCTATTATCATTATTATTTTCATAATTTCCAGCTATTGAGATGTTTTGTGTATGCTTATTGCTTGCCTGTACTGCTAAATTGCTCTTATACAGCTATGATTCTGCTTGTGTAATGTACAGCTAGAATGTTTCAACAATATATGCTTAAATACACTAAAAGCTTTTTTCCTGAATCTGACCTGCTGACGTGGGGTGGGGTGTTTCTTATACGCCCATGCGTATAAGATACGGTACTTACGGCATACAATACATACATATTACTGCACTAGGTTCAGCTATCACCTTTTGATTTTTACATAGGTTGGGATTGGAACCTAACTGGTTTTTTTTCACTTTATTGCAAAAAAATACCACCTTATTTGATAAAATACATGATGAATCATGTGTGGCACTGTCGGATTTGGCCACAACTATATCAACATAAACTACCAACAATAATGGTAACAATGATAATAACAATAATGATGACTACTATAATAATAATTATGTACTTGAAGACAGCGTGTGCATTATTGGTGAATAGCAGGGTAAAGGGGAGGTGAAAGGGCGGTTAGGATAAAACAACAAATTCTTATTGTACTTGATATTTACTACTAGAAAGTTAGTAATACGAGGTACCATTGCAACCAAATGATATAGAATGGTAGTATGTAATATCAGGTATCTATGAGGTATCTGAAATACAAATGTCAATAGATGAGGTGGTGACATTACAAAAGGGAGCAAGAGATGTGATGGGAGAAAGGCATGGGGGTTTTATGCCTGTGAGGTGGGAGATGTGTGCAATGCGAGAAAAACACCCACACACGTGCACACACACACACACACACACACACACTCAAATGTGGATTACAAAAATTAATGCGTGCCTTTGTTATATAATTCTGTTTAAAACTGGAAGTTCATAGTATGGTAACATTTGGTTGGGTAAATAATTATTGTGCTACCACACCATACTGGCCTTGACTTTAGCAGGGATATCAAGAAAGGAGCCCCTCCAGCCTTGAGAAAAGGAAATAACATATAGACGCTACAGTGAGAGCAAGCACAAGAATTAACTTTATTCATCTTAACTTCATTGCTTTATTCTTGTGTTTATTTGGTTTGTGTATCCTGCATTTCCTTTTTTATTTAGGTAATAATGCATTTACATACAGTATGGTTTATGATTTTTATGGGTTTGAAGGGCTTGTGTATAAAGATACATGAAACAACAATGGGACTTTAAGTACAATAATTACTGCTAATAATCATAATTCTATTGGCTTATTCTTGTGTTTGTTTTATATATATGACTTGAATATAATTACTTTATACAGTAATTGTATTTGAATATGATATTTCATGATTTTCATGGGTCTTGGAGGCCATATATAAAGATCTTGGAACACATTACATTTCTTTGTATTCATTCTTAGGTGCAGTATACAATAATTCACTTTACGATAGGATTTTAGGGAACTAATTACTATTGTATATCAAGGGAAACCTGTATATAATGTTTAAAAATTAAAAAGTTGCAGTTAAATTTACACATCATGACCTAGGGCATGTAATGTTTACCTACTAAAATTGAAATGTCTCTTTAGGTAAAAATAAAGATAACAAGGCTACTTCAACTCTACACATGTATGTTATTGGCAGTCTCACATATTACAATGTCATTCATGTCATGGCAGTTAAAGCATCAAAATTAAAAGTGCTACTATTATCTCATATCTTTGAATGTAATCTGGCATACAAGAAAACAAAAAGACAAAATAATACATATACCCATATATATATAGCTACATACCAAGAACATCCTGACAAAGACGTTGCGTGGTCATGAAGCGCTGATCATCAGGCATGTGGTCAAGCATGAAGTGGTAAATAATGTGTCGTTCATGGCTATGCTCAGAGCCAGCCAGGGAGAAAACCTCTTTCTCCAAGTTACTCTGACTAAACCGGTTGTAAGTTTCATGTTCCTGGGGAAAGAGAGAAATTAAAAAAGAAATCAAACAGTTTTCCCATCCAAACCCCCTACAACAGAAAACATACTAAGGAGAGAGAGAGAGAGAGAGAGAGGTGGGGGGACTATGAGTTATATTATTATACTTTCACATGAAACACTGCAGGAATTGGATAAATAACTGCACTAAAGGTATGCAGTCATACCTCTACATACGAGTTTAATTCATTCCACAACTGAGTTCGTATCATGAAATAGCTCATATGGTGGAACAGGATTTCCTATCTAAATACATGTAAAACTGATTAATGTGTTCCAACAGGAGAAAAACATGCAAATTAAAGTTTAGTATATCAATGTACACTGAAAGTTGACATTAATAAGGAAAACAGTGATAAAAGGTATTTGTTATTAAAATAAACATTATAAATACTGATAATATAAATAAACAAATAATGTAAATATCAAGTGATAAAAAATGTACGTAGATTAACTCGCATAGCGGAGGCATAAGATGGTGGCAGAGGAGGGTAGGAGTGAAATCAGCTGATGAAAATTAAACTTACATAATAAACTTAGTGAAATTAATAGAGACTTAAAAACAGCTTAACACTGTTTTTTTTTATCTTTTCTGTTTTATAAGTTTTTTTCATTTATTTATCTAGTTATTTTATTTATTTATTTTTTTTCATTCACTGCGAACTAGTGGTGGCTTGGCGTAACTAAATGCTCGTGGCTCGTATGGTGAATGTTTCCTCGTATCCTGGGCAATGATTAAGCTCGTTTCCCAGCACATATCTTGGAATTTTTGTATCCCGAAGCACTCATATGTAGAGGCATGACTGTATATCAATAAACATAAATACACATACACATACACTCACACACACACACACACACACACACACACACACACACACTTCACAGACTTCAAGGAGGATATATGCTACATGAGAAGGAAAACTGGACTTAAGAGAGAGTTGAAAGCAATTAAAGAACTTTGTGCCCAGCTGATTGATCAACAGGAAAAAAAAATTGAGGATAACAAGCTCAAATCCATCTGTGCTGAGTACAATAAGGTTGTTTGTGCTAACACAGAAATTAGGGCCACCCTCGAGGCACTGCTGTCCTTAGAAACAAATGTGACAGATATGAGAAAAAAGTAATTGATATTAATTAGGAAGTTGAGTCAAACAAATATAGAGTTGAAGAAACAGTACGTGTAGAAAAGTAGTTCCTAACCTTTTTATTACCATGCTCCCTCTGGGAAAAGTTCTCTTCCTTTACGCCCCTCTCCTTAACATATGTTGAAATTTTTCACTCCGATTTAAAAAGAAATTAGGAAAATAATGCCTTTTAATTTTTTTTAAAGCATAAATTACATCTGTGGGTTATTTGACCATTTCAATGCCATCAGATGCATACATGATTAGTGAGATACTTGACACTGCATCTTAGCAACTAAATTTTTAATACGGGGTCGAATATTTGAGAGTGCACAACGTAAGTCCCCTTCAACGTTCAGGCGGTTTCTATACTTGGTCTTGATAGCAACAAGTGTGGAAAATACAGTTTCACATAGATATGTGGACCCAAACATTACTAAAATCAGAAGAGCTTGGTGTGAGATCACACGGTAAAGAGGAAGGTACACTGGACCCCGCTACTCGCAGGGGTTATGTTCCTTCCCCTCCCACGAGTACTGAAAATCCGCGAATAATAGATGCAGTTTGAAAACACCTATGTATGATAATATATATGCTAAAATATGCTTCCCAAACACATTCTAAAGACAATCTTACTCATTAATACAGTAATAATGTAGTAATGATATTTTGAAAGCAATAATAATGGAGTATAATATGTACATAGTAGGTAAATCTCATGCATGAAGATGCTTTTGACGTCACGTCATCTGCAGCCACTCAGCAGGAAGGAGAAACAAAAGCTCATAACTGATGTTGTGATTTCTAAATTATTAACCACTTATACTGTATCATCTCTCTTTTCTATTTTCTTAAATTTTATATTAACTGACATTGTTATTTTAAAATCATTCACCAGTTATACTGTATCATCTCTCTTTTCTATTTTGTTAAATTCTATATTAACTGACATTGTTATTTTAAAGTTATTTACCAGTTATACAGTATAATCTCTCTTTTCTAATTTTTTATTTTGTATCATATTATATTCTGCTGAAAAAGTGGCCTAAGAAATTCACGAAATTGCCGAAATTATGAAAAAAAAAAAACTTTGAGAAAAATCCGTGAGTATGTGGGGCCATGAACAGTGAACCACAAATGGGCAAGGGTCCACTGTACTTGACCCAGAATGTCTCCAAATCCAGATCCTTGAAGTCTTCCTTAGCTGTGGAGTTGAACTTCAAGAAACTCTTCTTGAACTTCATCAGGTACATCAGCTACTTCACATTGAAATAGGATCCTGATGAATTTCCAGGCTTCACACTTGTCATCAATATCTGGGAAATATCTGATGAATTCTGCTTTCACTTCAATTAGATGAGTGATTATTTGTTTCTTTAACTTAGAGTCAAGGTTACTGTGAGCCAGAGCAGAATCCAAGTTCCTGAAAATGGCTATACAATTTCCCTGCTGAATTCGACATTTCCAGAGGTCGAGTTTGACCATGAAGCTCAAATGGTGTCATGGTGCATGATGATGTTGATGTTTTTCCCATGTAGCTTAAGGTTCACAACATTCAGTGCTTCAAAAATGTCCACTACGTAAGCTAGAGTTATCTGAAGGCTATCAGACTGGAATTTGTCATGAAGGTCTGTCTTTTGGTGAGAATACAGAAATATTGCTATTTCTTCTCATAGCTCATAAAGCCGCCCAAGCATATTCCCTTTTGATAGCCATCGTACATTTGTGTGAAAAAGCAGGGTTTCATGTTCACATTCCATATCCTTACACAGCAGTTGAAAGCAACGGCCTTTCAGGGCTCCAGCGTTAATGAAGTTGACTACCTTGATAGCCATATTCAGGACATCATTCATTTCACCTGAAAAAGTTCTGGATGCTAAGGCTTCATGATGAGGTATGCAGTGTGTATTTACTACAGAATGATTTTTGCTTTCACTTTTGTGACAAACCCAGACTGCAGACCAAGCATGGCTGGAACTCCATCAGTACACACCCCTACCAGCAAGTTCCAAGAAAGTTGATTTTCCTGAAAAAAGTTTTATGCATCATGAAAAATAGCTTCTGCTGTTGTGCAACTTTCCATGGGGTGACACAACAGAATTTCCTTTTCCATATTGTTGCCTGACACAAAATAAGCATACATCAGTAACTGAGGAAACTGAGCAATGTCAGTCATTTCATCACACTGAATGGTAAAAACAGGGGACGCTCTTACTGGTTCAAAAGTTTGATCTGTGATATCTTGAGCCAATTCATCAATCCTTCCCTTGACTGTACTGTTTTAGAGAAAAATTTGCACTATCTTTCCCAAGAATGAGTTTTACTGCAGTGTATACTTGGTTTTATGAGGGACTCTCCAATGTAAATGCTCTTCTTGCTCTCTGCAATCAATATAGCGATCTCATAGGAAGCCTCGACAACCTTCGAAGTTTGCTGCCGAAATGACCCACTGTCATCCAACTTAGCTTGCTTCAAAGTGTGTTTTTTTTGTGAACAAAATTTGACCTCCAATCCAAACACAGCCTCTCAATTCGAACACAAAAACATGTGGCGGCTGACAAACCTTCCCGCCAGTCGGCCAGTCTCGCTTGTACTTCTCCACCGTGAACACCTCTCTATTGAGAACGACTTTCAAGTCACTCCGGCCCCCAACCTGGTCACTTTCTACCATCCACCCCAGTCAATATGGCCTTCTACTCTGGTCACTGGCAAACTTATTTACTAATGAGGGTACATTTAACACTTTAAACAACCAATGAAGAATGAATTGTTATATATCATAGTCATTTCCATAAACTACTATAATAAAATAATTTGCAGTTTAGTACAATAATTTATATTTTTCTTTAAATAATTCCTGTTCGAAATGATGCTGTGAGAATATATTCTACTTGATAAGAGTAAGAGAGAGAGAGAGAGAGAGAGAGAGAGAGAGAGAGAGAGAGAGAGAGAGAGAGAGAGAGAGAGAGAGAGAGAGAGAGAGAGAGAGAGAGGGGAGGATGGTGAGTGGCTGGAGGAGGGAGGGAGTTGGGGAGGCAGCCTGCTCGGTCAGTTTGCGTATCACATGAGAGAGAATAAGGACAGAGGGAGGGGGAAGGGGGGATTACTATGCAATCTGTTCCTGTATTCAGTGCATGGGAGGGAGGCGGGGACCTGGGGGGAGGCTTGTCTAGTCTTCATCGGGACTCAGGAGTTTCACACTGAAGTAAATGTCTTTTGTTATGCCTGTTTTTTTTGTTTTTTTATGCATTTCATGTCTGTGTTTACTTAATACTCTCAAAATGTGAAGGATATCTATTAATTATGATGAGATGAGGGTAAAACAAGGTGCCAATATGTTAAATTATGTTGCCACTCTGGTGGGCCAGGACCAATTTTATTTTATACCTTTACTTCATAACAATGGCTATTGCGTTTTTAGGTATTGCAGCGATGTTAAGGGACCGATTCCTTGCAATAGCTGGGATTGAGTGTAGTATTTTTTTTATTCACAATAAATTGGAATGGATTAAATGTTTTCACATTAATTTCAATGGTAAAAATTACTTTCTAATTCGAATTTTTGCAATTC
>CM035198.1:1699813-1704813 GCA_020233015.1 Callinectes sapidus | reverse complement strand
TCGTTGGGCTGAGTACTTTGAGCAACTGTTCACGGTGGATCCTCCAAGCGGACAGCTCCAGAGTGCAGGGTTGCAGACGCTGGATGTTGATCCACCCATTGACGAAACCGCACCCTCCATTGGCGATGTCAAAGAGGCTGTGGCAAAGTTGAGGGGTGGAAAGGCAGCTGGCATCTGCAACATCAGTGCGGAGCTGCTCAAAGCTGGGGGTGAAGCCATGATCCGTGGGTTGCATGCTGTCTTGCCTGCTGTATGGCATTCCGGTACCATTCCCCCTGACTGGAAGAAGGGGTTGGTCGTCCCTATCTGGAAGGGGAAAGGGGACCGTCAAGACTGCAACAACTACCGTGGAATAACACTGCTCAGAGTACCAGGCAAGGTGCTTGCCAATTTGCTGCTGATGCAGATCCGCACTCACCTGCTGAAGCACCAGAGACCTGAACAGTCAGGGTTCATGCCCGGTAAGTCAACAACTGACCGTATCCTAGCGCTTCGCGTACTGGTGGAGCGCCGACGTGAGTTTCGACAGGGAATGCTTGCAGCCTATGTCGATCTCAAGGAGGCGTTTGACTCAGTGCATCGAGAGACACTCTAGGATCTTCTGCGTCTCCGGGGATTCCTGCAAGGATTATTGGTCTATTAACTGGCCTGTACTCCGGGACTGTAAGTGCTGTGAAGTGTGGAGGAGGCGTGTCCAGCTTCTTCCCTGTGAATACAGGTGTGAGGCAGGGCTGTGTGCTTGCTCCATCACTTTTCAACACATGCATGGATTGGGTACCAGGCAGAGTTGTGGAACAAGGTCATTGTGGAGCATCTGTTGGCAACACCAAGATTACAGATCTTGTTTTTGCTGATGATGCAGCAATCTTCGCTGAGTCACTGGAGGTTCTGGTAATGGCTCTAGAGGCACTGCACGAGGAGGTGAAGCCCTTGGGACTTAAGGTTTCCTGGGCCAAGACCAAGGTCCAGGTGTTTGGAGGCGTGCTGGATGAAACAGTACAGTCTGTCCATTCGTGTGGCGAGGACATTCAGATCTTGAAAAACTTCACATACCTTGGTAGTGTAGTACATAATGATGGTGGGTCGAGCCAAGAAGTCACACGGTAGATTGGCCTGGCCCACGGCGTTATGGAGTTGCTCAACACGAGTATTTGGCGTTGTCGATACCTGTGCAGACAAAGATTCAGATCTTCAAGTCGCTGGTGATCCCTGTTTTACTCTATGGTTGTGAGACGTGGACATTGAACACCAACCTGAAGAGATGAATTGATGTCTTTAGTACTAGATGCCTTCGTAGGATCATGGGATACCGCTGGTATGACTTTGTGTCAAATCAGCGATTGTTCCATGAGACCGATTCGAGGCCTATTACTAGCATAGTCCGTCATCGCTAACTGCAGCTATATGGGTATGTGGCGCGATACCCGGAAGCCGATCCTGCTTATCGGGTTGTTTCCGAAAGGGACAACCCAACTTGGAGGAGTCCAAGGGGATGCCCACAGAACTCTTGGCTGTGGCAAGTCAATGCCTCCTGCTGGGAGTCACTCGGTATGGGAAGGGAGCCTGCATGGAGACTCGCGAGGCGTGACTGCCATAAGTGGCGCCATAGTGTAGGTGAGGCAACGCGCCCCCTGGCGTATGTCCCCCATGATTGATTGATATATAGATACCACCAAGTACCAAATGATCAAACAATGGATAATGCACCAAATAAAAATAGATATACCCTGGTAATGGTAATGCAATATATATATATATATATATATATATGTACAGTGGTACCTCTTGATTCGAACACCCTTTAACTCAAACACTTCCCAATCCGAACACATTTGGCGAACAAAATTTGACCTCCAATCTGAACGCAGCTTCACAATTCGAACAAAAAAAAAAACACGTGGCGGCTGATGCGCCTTCCTGCCAGTCGGCCGGTCTGGTCTCGCTTGTACTTCTCTCTCTCGCTTGAACACCTCTCTCTCGTGAACGGCTTTCAAGTCACTCTGGCCCCTAGTTGCCTTGGTTACTCCAGCCCCTAAGCCTGATCACTTCCTACTTACCACCCAATTCAATGCAGCTTCTTCTCTGGTCACTGGCAAACTTATTTACTAATGAAGATATACTGAACACTTTAAACATCCAATGAAGAATGAGTTGTTAAATATCATGGTCATTTGCACAAAGTACGATAATACAATAATTTGCAGTTTTGTACAATAATTTATACTTTTCTTGAATAATTCCTGTTGGAAATGATGTGAGAATATATTCTACTTGATAAGAAAGAGAGAGAGAGGGGGGGGAGTAAGAGTGAGTGAGCTGGAGGAGGGAGAGAGTGGGGGGAGGGGAGGCAGCCTACTCGGTCTGTTTGCGTATCGAATAGGAGAGGATAAGGATGGAGGGAGGGAGAAGGGAGGAATACTACGCGATCTGTTCCTGTATTCAGTGCATGGGAGGGAGGCAGGGACCCAAGGGGAGGCTTGTCTAGTCTTCATCGGGACTCGGGAGTTTCACACCTAAGTAAGTACGTTTTTTGTTATATATGCCTTTTTTTTTATTTATTGTATGTATTTATTATTTTTTTTGTATGCATATCATGTCTGTGTTTACTTTGTACTCTCAAAATGCGAAGGATATCTATGAATTATGATGAGATGAGGGGAAAACGAGGTGCCAATTTGTTAAATTATGTTGCCACTCTGGTGGGTCAGGACCAATTTTGTTTTTTCCTATTACTTCTTAACAATAGCTATTGCATTCTTAGGTATTGCGGCGATGTTAGGGGACCAATTTCTTGCAATAGCTGGGGTTGAGTGTAGCATTTTTTGTTTTTTAACTTAAAATCAACTGGAATGGATTAAATGTTTTTACATTAATTTCAATGGTAAAAATTGCTTCCTAATTCGAATTTTCGCAATTCGAACAGTCAAAAAGAACGAATAAAGTTCAACTCATGAGGTATTTACCACTGTATATATATATATATATATACAGTCGGCGCCATTGGTTTTGGCGCCAAAATCGTGCGCCAATATCTGTGACGAATTATCAAGGACCCCCTGTATCCACCTAAGGAAAACGGCAATGGTATTGGCGCGCTAGCACGTGGTGGAGTGGGCAGAGCATAAGTCCCACACAGAGAAAGGAGGCGTCAGTTGCCCGCGGTGATTCATTGAGAGTACATTAATGTTTTTTTTGTCACGCGACCCTCGTGGTTTTCGTGCTTCTACTACCTGTGGTATTTCTTGCATTTTGGGATAATGCCACGAGGTCCAGAGCTGAGAAAGGAGCAAATTGCAGCTATATCATCACTCTGTGTGGCAGGAAAGTCCAACAAGGATATTTCGATCCAGATCGGCATAGCATTACGCAGTGTCCAGAGATGGACAAAAAAATGTCGAGATGCAGGAGGTGATGATCCACCACTCCAGGTCAAGAGGGCTGGGAAACAGAGGAAGGTGTCTAAGAGGACTCTTAAGGTGCTTCAGCGACAGGTGGAAGCTGAACCTAGAATCACAGCTAAAGAACTGAAAGAAAAGAACCCAAAACTCCTACAACAGGTGTCTGTGAGAACAGTCCAACGCCGCCTCAAGGACGACCTCTGCTATGAGCATCGGGCGCCACGACGTAAACCCATTCTCACGGAGAAACAGAGGCAAAAACGTGTGCAGTTTTGTAAGAAGTACCTGAAGTGGGACAATGAGAAGTGGAAGAGTGTATTGTGGAGTGACGAAGCTACATTTAATGTCACTGGGAACCGAGGAGGTAAGGTGAGGCTGCGACCAGGCGCAGATCCGTACCACCCTAAGTACACGCAGGGGACAGTAAAGTACCCTGATAGTGTTATGATATGGGGTGCCTTCGGGTATCATGGCAAGGGTAAACTTGTGGTGTTGCCTAAAAACATTACAGTTAATAAGGAACGCTATTTGGAGCTGTTGTGTGACCATCTGGAGGACTGCTTTGATGCGTGCAAGAGTGAAGTGTTCATGCAGGATGGTGCCCCTGCACACACGGCCAAATTAATCAAGGAATGGTTTGAGTTTGTGGGAGTGGACTACATAAAGGACTGGCCTGGTAATAGTCCAGACTTTAACCCAATTGAAAATCTTTGGGGACTCATAAAGCGACGGCTACGAGGGCGTAACACCTCAACTGTGCCACAGCTTGTGAAGGAGATTAAGGACATCTGGGACAACTTGGAACCTTCCATGCTCCAAAGACTTGCTGAATCTGTTCCTCGACGCCTGGAGAGCTGCCTAAAGAGGAAAGGACTCCCCACAAAGTACTAGAGGCTCATAAATATTTTTGTTTATTACTTTTTTGATTGCTACTGGGAAAAAAACGTGCCGCGCCAATACCAACGGCGCCGACTGTATATATATATATATATATATATATATATATATATATATATATATATATATATATATATATACTTAAATATCTAGAGCAATATTTCGTATTACCATTACCAGCGTATATTTATTTTTATTGGCCCATTATCCATTGTTTGATCATTTGGTACTTGGTGGTATATATATATATATTTTTTTTGTAGAAAGGGAGGCGGCCAAGGGCAACAAAAATAAAACAAAATAGCCCACTTTAGTGCCGGTCCCTGGAAAGTCAGGATTCATGTTCCAAAAGAATGGGATAAGTGTCTTGATAAGTGTCTCTTGAAACAGTTCAAGTCATAGGCAGGTGGAAATATAGAGGCAGGCAGAGAGTTCCAGAGTTTACCAGAGAAAGGGATGAAAGACTGAGACTACTGGTTAACTCTTGCATTAGAGAGGTGGACAGAATAGGGGTGAGAGGAAGAAGCAAGTCTTGTGCAGCGAGGCCGCGGGAGCAGGGAAGGCACGCAGTTAATGAGATCATAAGAGCAGTTAGCATGAAAGTAGCGGTAAAAGAGAGCAAGAGAGATAACATTGCGGCGATGAGAAAGGGGCTGAAGACAGTCAGTCAGAGGAGAGGAGTTGATAAGATGAAAGGCTTGTGAT
>CM035198.1:1678742-1699713 GCA_020233015.1 Callinectes sapidus | reverse complement strand
GAGAGAGAGAGAGAGAGAGAGAGTTATAGATTTACAAACACACACACACACACACACACACACACACACACACACACACACACACACACACAGAAACATGCACAGACTGAACATGGTTGTGTGTATTCACGTGACATTGACAACACTGCCACGTGGTCATCGCCATGGTAACCTTGGTGCTCTTGGTGTCTTGGTCACCTTCAGGGGCATTGGTGGCATGATGGATGGGTAAATAATGCAAAATTATTGCACAAATTATTCTAGAATCGCTTGTTGCCCATATAAAAAGGACTTACTGTACCAGCAAGTAATATTGGTAATGGACAGTATAATATCTGGTCAAAAAATAAAGATAGCAAACAAGGTAAAGGAACAACAATATTGACAAAGAAAAACTTAAAAGTGAAATATGTAACTTGTTCTAGGAAAAATCAGTGCAGAGATAATTACAATAAGAATAGATAATAAAAAGAATGAAAAGTAAGGATATTGCAGTGACATAAGTCCCACTCAAAATGAGATCATGGCGTAATAATGATTACGTCCAAATGCTAACTGAAATGAATAGTATCTGAACTGCGCTTTAATCCTCCATATTAGCTTCGGACCTCCTAGAAAAGTATCTCAAATAATATACTAAACAAGAGTTCCAAAACAATTGTTATGGGAGATTTCAATTGCAAGGAAGTAAATTGGGAGGACTTGACAATTGAAGGAGAAAACTTATGGCAACATGTTATTGGACATAATGAAGAAACATTCTATGATTCAATGGATACAGCAGAAAATCAGATTCAGGAATGATGGACAATTGCTGAGATTGGATCTAGTGTTCACAAAAGATCTAGGTATTGTAAATTAAATCAGATACAAACCACCAATAAATAAAAGTGGCCACATACTAATGGAAATAAAACAGGCTGATAACACAATATGGGAAAGAAATGAAGAACACAGGGAGGGAAGACTAGTATACAATAAAACTAACTTTGAGGGACTACGAAAGTATTTCAGACAGACTAACTGGAAAGAATTTTTTGAGGAAGAAGTAACTGTAGATGGCAATTGGAACACATTTATGGAAAAGTACATGGAATGGAGAGATATGTACCAGTATTCAGGCATAGAATTAAGTTCATAAAGGATTGGTATAACTGTACTTATAGATTGGCGAAAAGACAGGAGACACAGAGCTTGGATTGTATGGAGAAAGAAAACATTCATGTAAATTGCAGTAATATGTTGCAGAAAGAAAAGCATACGCTAATACAGTGGACCTTCGTCCATTCGCGGTTCACCTTTCACTGCCCCACATACTCGCAGATTTTTCTCACTCACCCCCCCCCCCCCATAATTTCAGCAATTCCATTAATTTCTTAGGCCATTTTTTTTGCAGAATATACTATAATATAGAATAGAAAATTAGAAAATTGAGATAATACTGTATAACTGGTAAATAACTTTAAAATAATAAAGTCAGTTAATATACATTTTTTTTAAATATAAGAGAGATGATACGGTATAACTGGTAAATGATTCTAAAATAAAAATGTCAGTTAATATAGAATAAAATATATAGAAAAGAGAGATGATAAAGTATAATTGGTAAATGATTTAGAAATAACAATGTCAGTTACAAGCTTTTGTTTCTCCTTCCTGCTGAGTGTCTGCAGACAACGTGATGTCACAAGCATCTTCATGCACAAGACTTACCTATCATGTACATATTATACTCCATTATTACTGGTTTCAATTTATCATAACTACATATTACTACATTATTACTGTATTAATGATTAAGACTGCATTTAGAATGTGTTTGGGAAACATATTTTAGCATATATATTATCATACATAGGTATTTCAAACAGCATCCATTACTCATGGATTTTCGGTATTCACAGGAGGGGAAGGAGTGTGACCCCCACAAATAGCAGGGTTCCATTGTATATGAAGAAAAGAAAAAGAAAACTATGGAAAGGAAGTAATTATTAAATGTAAGGATCAGCCCAAACTATTTTAGAGATATGGGAACATCTTCAAAGTACTCCCTTTGAGACTTCATACATTTCTCCCAGCAGTGTTCCCACTACTGGTAATATCTCTAGAATGCCATAATTACAATGTTGTAGAGCTCTGCCATCACTTTTGTCACAATTTTCTCTCCCAACTCAAAACACTTCCTTTTAAGGGTTGTTTTCAGTTTAGGGAACAGACAGAAGTCACAAGATATCATGTCTCAAGAGTAGGGAGACTTCTGAACGAGTGTTGTTTTTGGCCAGGTAAGCTTGAATCAGGTGGGCAGAACGAGCAGGTGCTACCCACATTTCTGGTCATTTTCATTGCACAGCATCATGAAGGTATTGAACAAACTCCAGATAGTACTCCTAATTAATTGTTTCTGCTACTGGTGTGTGTGTGTGTAATTATGATGCAAAATACCAGTGGAATACAAAGAAACATCAAAATTATCTTAACATTGCTGGGAACCTGTCATACTTTTCTGGGTCTTGGTAATGTAGAATTGTGGTGACTGAAATTTTGTTTCTGGGTCATATCTATACAACCATCTCTCTTCACCAGCAATGATAGTCTTCATGAAATCAGTCACTATTAGCATGGTCAAGCAGGTCTTGTGCAATTTCCAGGCATCATTGTTTTAGTTGTTCCATCACCAACTTGATAATGAATGAATCATCACGAGACTAGATCTTCTGTTAAAATTGTATGAGCTGATCTGTGCTTATTCCTACTTCTTCAACAATCTTGTTGATAGTTAGACAACAGTTTTCCATCACTATTCAATTAATATTTGCAATGAATTCTTTGTTTCTGCAGGAGGATAGCCTGCCAGAATATAGCTTGCTCTTGGCAGAGGTTTCTCCTTGCCTGAAACATCTATACCACTCCTCTATCTGTGTTATTTTCATGGTTTTATTGCCAAAGGTTTGTTGAATCTTCTGGATAGTTTCCAAGCTTCTGGCAGAACTTATTGCTGTACTGTTGCTCAATGCACTCCAACATCTACTGGCACAAACGATAACTGTCGAAATTTTCACACATGCTCAGGAAAGGTGCTGTCAACTGCCATAAAAAGAACTATTGAATGATAAATATTTTTTTTTATGGACATAAGCTGGATACTCTTGAATGGAACTCATATATAGGCAAAGTAAAAGTATTGTACACAACTGATCACCAAAAAAAACACAATTGAAATACAACTGTCAAATGAGGCGCCCCATGCCAGAGGAGCGTAACCCACCAACATACAGATTTTGAGTTAGTACCGGATTCTGCCAGCAGAGGGGTGTAGAAAGCACATGGAAGTTGTTGCCAGGCAAAATCATGCCATATGGCCTCAGCACAAAGCCCTGTAATCGCGTGTTTTCACACTCACCAACTATATGTCAACTCTGTCTTACCGAGCCAGATGGGCATAATGCTCAGCCAATGGCAGCGCGCTGCTGCTACACTCCCCCAGCCCCAGCCAATCACCGAGTGGCATTCAAGGTTACACCGCCATACTATCCCCTTGTCCTGCTCTTTAAATACTCTTTAAATACTTAAAATATGATGAAATTTTACTTTCAAAAATTCATTAAAAATTGGGATTTGCATAAAAATTGATAAAACTTTAACATATTACTTGCATTACAGACTAGTTTTTGTACACTCACTATAAATTAATTATTATAAATATTTATTGTGCTATCTAAAATGGGTTCCGCAAACAAAGAAAAAAAAACGAAAACAAACTAAAATATGGTTAAAATAATAGATATTGACCGTCTCATTATTTTGATATATTATACTAATGAATTACTGTGTTTACATTTGCGATATAAGTAATCAACTTTAAACGCATGTATCTCAAAATACACAAACTAAGGGTTACGCCCCTCTGGCACTCAAATGATGCAAAGATATGAGTCTCTCCCATGGAAGTACAAAGAAAAGCAAAGCACTCTTTAGAATACAGAAGTGTTACCAGTAACTACTAAAGCTCGTAATTCATAAATTCACATTGTTGAAAAAAAATAATAATGCACATTAGCTATCAATGACTCACTGACAAGTTACTTACCTCATAACAGTTGTAGTGAAATATGCACTCAATGAAATGTTGGCAGAGAATCTTGGGAAAACGCTTGAGTAGACGCTCTGTTATATAGAAGATGACCATTTCACGCATTTCTTCATCCTTTTCTGTCAGGCACTGTGAGATAAATGACATTCATTCACTTTGACATAAAATGAAAATACTGATTATATATTTCATTTTTTATCTATGAGCATCACAGAGAGAAAATGTGTGTGTGTGTGTGTGTGTGTGTGTGTGTGTGTCTGTGTGTGTATTTTACTGGGTTCAAGCAGTGCTCATATCCTGTCTCCATATCTAAATTCATCCAACTTATTCTTGAATGTATGCATACTGTCAGCCTCAACAATCTCTTTGTTCAATCCATTCCATACGTGCAATGTTCTGTGAGGAAAGCTGAACTTTTTGACATCCCCCGGGCATCAACTTTTTCCAATATTTCTTGATGTCCTCTTGTATGTCTTGTTTTATTTGTTACCATCATCACTAGTTCTGTTCAATCATTTTTTTCTTTTAATTATTTTATACATCATTATGAGATCACATCTTACTCTTCTATCTTACATTGTTAATAACTCCAATACCTTCAATCTGTCTTCATATTCCAAGTCTCTCAACTCTAGCACCATTTTTTTGGTTGTCCTCTGGATTCTCTCCAATTTCCTGATGTCTTTCTTGATATGAGGCGCGCCGCGGCAGAAGGTCGTAAGTGCCAGAAACATAAAACACGGGAAAACGCGTTCAAAGTTTTGTAATATTTGAACGCGTTTTCCCGGCTCTATTATTTTGCTATGGGTATGATAAGCATACCAAAAGAAAGGCCTCGAACAGTCCTATCACGTGATGTAAACCAAAGTTGGAAAAAGTTTATATATCTGGATCAAAAACATAAATAATTGGGATTATGTACCCCCCAAAAAAATGTGTAGAGAACCCGCCGCTGACTGAGGGTGAGCGAGACAGCTTTTGTAAGAGAGAGCAGAATGCCGCGCTCTGATTCGCTAGAAGCTGTGACATCAGAGCGTCATGCAGCCTCCCATTGGAGGAAGTGTGAAGGGAGTGGCAGGGGAGCGGCAGGAGTGAGATATGTCCTTCTTCCTGGGCGCTTCTCTGGCATTGTCTGCCTCGCGTCACTAAAGCTTATCATATACTTGTAAAGAATAGAAAATTGAGCCTTATAGAAGTAAGGAAGAGGGACGTAAGTCCATGCAAGAGGTAGAGGAAGACTTGTTTTAGCCTGTGAGAGGGAGAACTCAATTTTGGCCATTTTGTCGCATAAGCCCTTCTGCCTCGGTGCGCCTCATATGTAGAAACCATACCACAGCTGCATATTCTAACCTAAGCCACACCATGCTGGTCACTACTTTATTCATCATTTATTTATCCCTATAGTGAAAAGCCACTCTAATATTAGACAACATCGTGTATGTTGAGCCTAATATCTGTTTCCTGTATATATCCGGTGACAAATTATCCTGAATCAACACCCCCAGATCCTTTTTTTCCCTTTGCTTTGCAATAACTTCTCCCATTTCATAGGTCCATGAGGGTCTCCTCTTATGCTGCATTTACACCAAGCAAATTGAGTCAAGTCAAGTCAAGGCGAGTCATCATGCATCATGAATCGCCATCCCAGTCTAGTATTGATTTGTAAGGATCTTTGAAAAAACGTTTACCCCGGAAGAGTCGAGTCTCACTTTTTAGCATTAAACTCCAGTTTTCATTTGATGTACATCTGAACTAAATCTCTTTCTAATTCCATGCAATCATCTGGACCACATATCACCTTCATTAACTTTGCATCATCGGCAAACAGATTTATGTAGCTCTTTAATCCTTTCTGCATGTCATTTATATATATCTGAAACATAATAGTTGCCAGCATTGAACCCTGTAGTACTCCACTCAATACTCTCCCCCCAATTAGAACCAACATCCCGGATAACTGGTCTCATCTCTCTGCCATGCAAGTGGTCCTTCATCCACTTCAATACAGATCCTCTCAATCCAACCATGAGTTCCAACTTCTACAAAACCCTCTTACAAAGTACCTTATCAAAAGCTTTTTTTATGTCCAAATAAACATCTCTCTCATCTATAGCATCAATTACTCTTGTGTAAAGTGTGAAAGCTCAATAGATTTCCAATATATCATCTTGCTTTTCTAGACCCATACTGGCAATTTGATACAACTTCATTTTCCTTCAAATATTGCACCCAACTTTCTTTGATTAACATTGCACAAAGTTTTCCTACAACACTCATTAATGATACTGGTCTACAATTGAGGCTGTCTTTATTTCCCCATTGTATATTGGAACTATATTGGCTCTTATCCACTCCTTTGGCACTGTCATTTCCATAAGTGAGGTATTAATAACATCCCACACAGGCTCCACAAGTTCCTCTCTACATCCTTTCAATGTCCATTTTGATACCCCATCCAGCCCCATTGCTTTTCTAATTTTCTTTTCTCTCAATTTGTACTTCCTTTAATCCTGATACTGTTGAGTAGTAGTAAGACAAATGAGTGTAAAGATGGTAAAGAAAAACTTGGGCTGGGTCAGGGATACTCTTTACTCTTAACGTTTTGACAGAATGTCTGCTTCAGAGAGTGAGTGAAGAAGACATTCTGTCGAAACATAAGAATAAAGAGTATCCCTGACCTAGCCCAAGTTTTTCCGTACCATCTTTACAATCCTGATACTCCCACCTTACCTCTAGGCTCAGTAAAATGTTCTTCCACACAGAATACTGTCTTAAAATTTTGGTTCATTATTTCACTCAATTCTTGTGCAGTTTTACATGTTATCCCATCCTTTTCAAGCTCTTTTATTACTTCTCTATTCATCTTCTTGCCTCCAATGTGCCTATAGAAGAGTTTCAGTTCATCCTTACACTTATCCACTATATCTTTTTCAAATTGAATCTCTTCCTCTCTTCTCATTCTAACGTAGTCATTTCTTGCCTCTCTGTATTGTTCTCTATTACTCTTTGCACGTTGTTTCCTCCACCTCTTCCATGTTGCATCAACCTTTCCCTCCATTAACCCATTCCACTCCACTCTTGAAGAACTTCCTTAATTCAACAAAATTTGCCTTTGTAAAATTTTGTTTCACATTCTTGTGTTCTTCATTCCAACCTTCAATCATTTCATCATTGATTTCTATTTCTAAGACTACATGGTCACTTTTTCCCATGGGATTCTAGTAATTAATCATCGGCCTTAACCATGGTCTTCTGAAGAACACTAAATCCAAAGGAGGTGGTTCCTCTCCCGCTCTGCACCTGGTATGTTCATTCACCCACTGCTCCAATAAATTTTTCATTGCCAGATGAACCTTACTCCTTACTCCATGTCCCAAAACCTCTGCAAACTTCCAATTCCTCCCAGTTAATGCTCTTAAAATTGAAGTCTCCCAGTAGTAATATCTTTCCATATGTATCACCAACTATATAATTAAGACAATCTATCACACCTCTGCATTTCTCTAAGTTCCTCCTGTTTCTGTGCTTTGGTCTTAGGTGGGACATATACTGGTACAACTTTTCTTTTTTCATTTCCTTTAATTCTAACTGTAATGCATGTCACCTTACCCATATCATTACCATATTAGACATCGTCCACCTGTATATCCTCACGGACCACCAGGAATAAACCTCCTCCACCCTTGCCAACTCTATCTCTCCTCCATATGTTGTATCCCTCTTCATTAAAGCTTAACTGTATTTTCTCCCTCAATTTTGTTTCAGTTAAACACAATAATTCAAGATTCTTTTTCTTCACATAAATCTTTACTTCCAACAAACTTGAGCTCAATCCATCTATATTTGTATATTCAACCATTAGATTGCTTTCTTTCTCAAATTTAGTTCTTATGTCTATATTTGTATTCCTTGTGCTCTCTCCTCTTTTTCCCAAATGTATCATTTCTTTAATCTTGCATCCATCATTCTCCAAAAGTATTCCCTTTTATCGATCTCTGTTCTCTTCTCATTTTTTTCCTTCGTTTCTCTTCTAATTCCAATTCCTTCTCTCTCTCTTCCTCATTAATGTCACTCTTTATCTAAATTCTTATCTCTCTTAATCCATATGCCTATCCTTATACTCTAAACTTCTCACTGTAATCTACTCCACTATCAATTGTGATCTCATTCTCTCTTTCAATGGCCTTGCACTTCCTTCACTATATTTTCCAATTCTGTGTTTCTTCAACCTCATACTCTAAACTTTGTGTGTCAACTTGACCTTTTTGTATGAGTTTCTTTACTACTTCTCTCTCCTCTCTCTGTACATTTACCTAGTTGTATCATACAGGGTTCAAGCGAGGCTCATAGTGTCCTATCTCCATATATCCAACATTTCCTTGAATTTATGTATATTGGTTGCTTTAACAACCTCTTCTTTTAAACAATTCCAAGGGTCCACAATTCTATGTGGAAAACTGTAGTCTTTTGTGTCCTTTAAACACCAACTCTTTTTGATCTTCCTTGAGTGTCCTCTCATCTGTCTGGTTTCTTCCTTCATCATCACCAGGTTTTGCTTGCCCAGCTTTCCAAACCCATTTACTATCTTATATATAAAGTTATTAGATCTCCTATCTCCCTTTTATCTTGCAGAGTTGGCAGTCCCATTTCTTTAAATCTGTCTTCATACGTTAGTTCTTTTAATTCTGGTACCATTTTTGCAGCTACTCTTTGGATCCTTTCTAATTTCCTTATATCCTCTTTTGCATTAGGTGACCACACCACTGCTGTATATTCTAACCTCAGACATATCATACTGGTTAGAATTTTTTTTCATTATATCCTTATCCATGTAGTGGAGAGCCATCCTAATATTGGTTAATATTCTGTATGTTGATCCAAATAGTTGATTTATGTGCCATTCTGGGATCAGTGTATCTTCTACCACCACCCCTAGATCTTTTTCTTCCTTCGTCTTAAGTATTACCTCCTGTCCCATCTTGTAGTTCCATTTTGGCCTTCTTTTGCTCTTGCATACCTCAATCACATGACATTTCTTTGCAATAAAATCCAGTTTCCACCTCTTACTCCATTTATCAATCTTGTCTATATCTCCTTGTTGCTCTTGACAGTCATCAGTGTTTTTAACAACTCTCATCCATATGGTGTCAAATAAACAGGTCACGCTGGTCAAGCCACACTGCATATCACTTTCATGTACAGTCATACCTCTACATACGAATTTAATTTGTTCCACAACTGAGCTCGTATCATGAAATAGCACGTATAGTGGAACAGGATTTCCTATTTAAATAAATGTAAAACTAAATAATGCATTCCAACATGAGAAAAACATGCAAATTACTGTTTAGTAATACACTAAAAGTTAACACTAATAAGGAAAACAGAGATAAATGGGATTTGTTATTAAAATAAGCATCCTAAATACAGATAATGTAAATGAATAAACAAAAATGTAAATATCAAGCGATAAAAAAAGTACATAGGTTAACTTACACAGCGGAGGCATAGGATGGTGGGGGAGGAGGGGAGTGAAATCAGCTGACGAGAATTAAACTTACATAATAAGCATAATGAAATTGATAGACTTGAAAAAAATTAACACTAGGATTTCTTTTATCTTTTCTGTTTTACAATTTTTTTCTATTTATTTTTTTTCATTCATTGCAAACTAATGGTGGCTTGATGTAACTAAATGCTCATAGCTCATATGGTGAATATTTTCTCGTATCCTTGGGAACGTATAGGCTCATTTCCCAGCTTATATCTTGGAAAATTCATATCCTTATGCACTCATATGTAGAGGTATGACAGTATCTGGAACATCATGGGTGCTAGGACTGACCCTACAGTACTCCACTTACTATGTTTCTCCAACTTCAAGTTGCTTCCCTGATTACAGTTCTCATTTCTTTGTCTTTCAAATAATATTGCATCTATTCTCGTACTTTCCCTCTCAGTCCACCTATGTGTTTCTGCTTCCATAACAGTTTTTTGTGTGGATCAAATGTTTTTTTGATATCTAGGTAGACAGCATCCACCCGCCCACTTGTGTGATCAATTCCTTCAATTACTCGTTTGTAGAAACTTGGTAGATTCATTACACATGATATTCCTTGCCTGAATCCAAATTGCCTATTAGATATAACTCTATTGTCTTCCAAATATCTCACCTACTTCTCTTTAATTAATATCTCACAGATTTTGCTGACAACAGTTGTTAGAGACACAGGTCCATAATTTAGTGGGTCAGTCATCTTTCCTCCTTTGTCAATGGGCACTATGTTGGCCCTCTTTCACTCCTGTGGTACCCTCCCCTCCTCTACTGAGCTGGTAATCACTTCCCAAATTGGCTGTATTAGTTGATCCTTACATTCCCTTAGTGTCCAGCCTGACGCTCTATATGGTCCGATTGCTTTTCTTACATCCAAACTTCACTTCAGTCTGCCAACATCTTGCTTCTGTACCACAACCTCCTTGAATTCCTCATGTGCCTCTGTCAAGTTTGATTCTGTAAATGCCTCCTCTTCTGTGAATACAGACTTGAAGCTGTCATTCATAATTTCACTAGGTTTTCCAGCTGTTTGGTATGTTTTTTCTCCCTTTACTATTTTATCTATGGTTTCTTTACACTTCATCTTTCCATTTATATACTTATAGAAAAGTTTGGGTTCATTTTCACACTTCTCTATCACATCCTTTTCAAAAGCTACTTCTTCCTCTCTTCTTATCCTAACATACCCATTTCTTGCTTCCATGGATCTCTATTACTTTCTTTCCTCTGCTTCTTCACTTTCCTCCAAGCTCCATTCTTTGTTCTCTTCACTTCTGCACATCTAGCATTGTACCATGTGTTTGCTACTCCTTATTTTGTATTTAGGTACATATCTTTCCACACCTACATGATGCTTCCTCAAGAATATTTCATATTTCTCCTGTGCTCTTTTACCACTCATGATCCCTCTCCAATCTATACTTTCAAAAAATTTCCTTAAGTCTTCAAAGTTGGCCCTTCAATAATTTAACCTTACATTTTTATAATACTCTTTTCTTGTTACCAATGCCCATTCTTGTAATTCCATTTCAATCAAGACATGATCACTTTTGCCCACTGGATTTGGGCATTTGATGATGGGACGGAGTTCTGTTTTTTTTTGGGAATACTAGGTCTAGTATTGACGGTTCTCCTCTGAGCCTAGTGAACTCCTCCATCCATTCATTGGTATTTGCAACATATCTTCCACTCTCTTCCATTTCTTTCCAGTTCACATCTTTGCAGTTAAAGTCTCCCACTAGTACTACCTTCTTGTCCTTCCCTATCATGTCATCCAGGCATTTTAACACCTCCTTCTGCATTACTTTATGTTCTTTCAACTTCCACATATTTGTTTTTCGTGGCACATATGTTACTATAATTTTCCTCCTTCCTCTTCCATTTGATTGAATTGTTATATAGCTTGAACTGTTATACCAATGACTTCTGCCATGCCATCACCATATTGTACTCCATCCACAAAGATGTCCTCTTGCACCTTTATTAGTACCCCTCCTCCTTTTCCATCTCTCATCCAAATTTTGTATCCCTCTTGTTGGAAATTTATGTGGATTTCTTCCTTTAATTTTGTCTGTCATGCAGAATACATCTGTTTTTTAATACTTAAATAATCCTTTATTTCTAACATACTAGATAGTAACCTATCCACATTGGTATATGCTACTTTTAATTTGCTGTTTTTTTTCATCACTTGTACCTCTTGATGATGCTGCTGCTGTGGTTTCTCTACTTTCTCCTCCTTCTCCTGAATAAACCATCTCTTCAGCCTCATATCTAGCAACCTATAGTAAAATTTCTTCTTCTCAATCTCTGTTGTTTTCCTTAGCCTCTTGTCTTAGATCTTTTTCCTTTTGTCTTTCTTCCACATTCAGGTCTCTCTTTATCCATACAACTTAAATTCTTCATTTTGAGCCAGTCTACCACCTCCTCCTGTTATTTCCTCCACTGTCAGTTGTGACCTCATCCTCAATTTGAGTGGCCTTATATTTCCTTTACTGTATTTACTAATTTTATGCATTTCTTCGATCTCCTGTTCTAAGCTTAGTGTGTCATCTTGAACATTTTGTATGACCACGGTAAGTCTCATGTACTTCTGTAATTCTCTCTCCTCTCTTTCTCTCTCATATTTAATAGGATTTTTCTTTTCCCGTAATCCATAAATTACCAAACATTTCTTCCTGTCCACCATATCTCTCACCAAGTTTTCCTTTTCCTTAATAATCTGTATGACAGTGTCCTTTGTCTTGTCCTGTATTTGTTTCTTTATTATCTCAGTAAAACTAATCTTTTCTTCCTCCCTTTCTTTTTTCCACACATTTTGCAGTTCCATCAGCTTGGAGTCATTACAAATTTTAGCAATTTTTTCTGAATCATACTTCACTTTTCCTTTAAGATCTTCCAGCTGGGTTTCATAGTTGACACATTTTTCCTTGAGGTCTTCATTTTCTTTTTTTTTTACTTCCTAATTCCTTCTTCATCTCTTTATTAGTTTCTATAATGTGCTCATACTTGAGAACCATGCACTTCATTTCCTTATTTTCTTCTACGAGTAGCTCATATTTCGTCATCACATCATCTAACAGTTCTTTCATAAGCCTCACTTCCCTTTCTACACTCACTAGCCTCCTCATTGTTCCCCTGCTTTCATTTTGAAATTCTGAAAAATCTCCTGTATCATTTGAGCCAGCTAACCTTCTTAGTCCGAATGGCATTTCCAAGAGACAAGTTTTGCATGGGTTTGCTTAAGTTGCTTCTACTCCAGGTTGCAGTTGACTCCTCACTATCCATAATAGCAACATTCTCTTTTTTTGATTGGTTCACTTGTGGAGACAAGACAAACTACAAATAGCCCCACTCTACATTAGTAGGCTGCTCCAGCAGTAAGGGGCCTGGTAGTTGATGCCATCGAATGTCCTCGAGAAGCACATCCAGTCAGCACAAGCGTCGGCCAGTGTGTTATTCGCCACAGTCGCCTGGTGGTCACCCAGCCAGCCTTTCCCTACAGAGCAAGCTCAGAGCTCATATACCAATCTTTGGGTAGGGCTGAGACCATATCACACACTATACACTGGGACAGCAAGGCCACAACCCCTCGAGTTACGTCCTGTATCTACTTTGTGCTAAGTAAACAGGGGCTAGATACACATTGAGAGGCTTGCTTATTTACCTTGCCACACCCAGAACTCAAACCCAGGCCCTCTTGGTTGTGAGCCAAGCGTGCTAACCACTACACTACGCGGTGTGTGTGTGTGTGTGTGTTCCCTCCCTCCCATACTCATAGCTCTTATGTGGCCAACTGAAATTTCTGCTTCATCTATTGATCTTTGAGATTCAGATACTTTATATTACTACCATTCTAGAAAAATAAGTTTATGCTATATGCACAAATAACATCTGCATGCATGCATGTATATGTGCATGTATGCCACATGTGTAAGTGTCCGTACGCCAAAGAAGTACATACATGTGTATGAAGTATTGTTTGGTAACATGCATGCAAAATGTGGGAAAGAAAAAAAAACTCAGGTAACTCAGATTTTCTGATAACTTGAATTAGTCTCTCCCCCAATTAGTCATTTTCCTCATTTACAGAAAAAATGAAATATGAACATGACTATTATCTCTGAAAAATTATGACACAATAAGTTTACAAGATATTCATGAATTTTTTTTAACTTGTGTACCTGCAAGATTCTGTAGAAGAAGGAGCCCTTAAGCTTCAAGTAGTCTTCTTGCAGTAAGCTAATGAGAAGTGTTAATGCAGTGCGGTGGACCTGTGGGTGAGGGTCACGCAGACAGGCAGTCACTCTATCCATGAGAGGATCCACTAGAGTTGCATACCTGCAAAATAAATCATATCAATTTTAAGATAAATAACGCTCATTATTATCAAACCACACTTTCAATCTTAATAAATTCATGAAAAGCTAACAGAATTCCAGATATTTATTCAGGATATTTAGTGATTAACCTGCTTAACTGCAGACCAGATACAAACAACAGGACCGCCTACAGCGTAGTTACTGTATTAAATTTTGACAAGGTATAAAATACACTTTTTTCAAAAAATTTGGCTCAAAAAAATGCTGTGCGCCTTATACAGTATACCCCCACTACTCGCGGGGGTTATGTTCCTTCCCCTACCGCGAATACCAAAAATCCATGAATAATGGATGCAGTTTGAAAATGCCATGTGATAAAATATACGCTAAAATATGCTTCCCAAACACATTCTAAATGCAGTCTTACTCATTAATACAGTAATAATGTAAGAATATGTAGCAATGATGAATCAAAAACAGTAATAATGTAGTATAATATGTACATAGTAGGTAAGTCTCACGCATGAAGATACTTGTAACGTCATGTCATCTGCAGCCAATCAGCAGGAAGAAACGAAAGCTTGTAACTGACATTGTTATTTCAAACTATTTACCAGTTATACTGCATCATCTCTTGTCTATTTTTTAAAATTTTATATTAACTGACATTGTTATTATAAAGTTATTTACCAGTTATACTGTATCATCTCTTTTCTATTTTTTAATTTCATATTAATTGACATTGTTATCTTATGGTTATTTACCAGTTATACAGTATCAACTCTCTTTTGTATTTTTTTTATTTCATATTATATTATATTCTGCTAAAAAAGAAAATAATAATAATTGGCCTAAGAAATTCACAACATTACCAAAATTGTGAAAAAAACTTTGAGAGAAAAATCCGCGAATATACGGGGCCGTGAACAGTGAACCTGCAAATGGGCGAGGGTCCACTGCACATTGTAGGTGAACTTTGATCATTACTAATACAGTCATGCCTCTACATACGAGTTTAATTCATTCATAAACTGCGCTCATATCGTGATTTCCTTTTTAAATACATGTAAAACTGAATAATGCGTTCCAACGCGAGAAAAACATACAAATTAAAGTTTAGTAATACCAATGTACACTGAAAGAAAGTTACCATTAATAAGGAAAACAGTGATAAATGGTATTTGTTATTAAAGTAAACATTATAAATACAGACAATGTAAATAAATACACAAATAATATATCAAGTGATAAAAAATTTATGTAGGTTAACCCTTTCCCGGCGGTAGGGCAGATTCAAGTTCTACCAAATAAAAATTCGTCTATATATAGACGCTACCGACATTCATTAATGAGTCTATATATAGTTTCCCCGCCATTTGGCATTCCAGACGGACGTCTGTATATAGTCTTTGCCGCAAAACTGAATACACAGTTTAAAATATTTATTGACATTATTCATGTTTGAATTGTTATAATGCATAGTGATATACTTAAATGAATGTTTCACAATTCCCTGTAAAAGCAGTAATCCAAGGAATGCATACATTTCTCCTTTGTTAGTATCTCTTCATAATAAGTCTCTATTTTTTCTCTTCATTTTACCCTTCCTCCGTTTTTCTTCTCAGACCTTTGCTGCATACTTATTTGTTTCTGATACAATGTGATCTAGTAATTCATCATCAATCAAAGCATGAAATATTTCTGAAGGTGACTGGTCATCTTCCAGAACAAGTTTTACACCACTATCACCCGTAAAGGGAAAAGACTCCCTTTCAACAGCTGATTGACTTTGCCACTTATATTAAATATCATCATCACCTTCAGGTTGTTCATCTGCATCAGACCAGCTATCTGTCTCAATTTCAGGCTCTGATTCTGTGTCAGTGTTAGCACTGAGAGAGGATGAGTCAGAAACATCAAAAATCCTCCAAAAAATCATCTACATCCTCAACTAATAGATTCTCTATTTCCTCCGTTTCAAGATGTCTCTTTCTCCTTGCCATGATAAACTAATTAGAAAAAAATGCAGAAAAAAGGCAAAATTCCAGGTATTAGCTTATGTGCGCAGCACATCCGCCACCCACAGAAGACAATGGGTCCTTAAGAAGCAGTTTTGGCAAGCGTCTGGGGCCTTGAGATGCCAAATAACAATTTATTTGATTGATTTTGATACTAAAAAGGAATAGTCTATATATAGATTATGCTGCAACTTAGTGTGATCACACACAAGCAAACATCTATATAAAGACGCGCCGACAAAAAGTCCCAGTTTTGAAAGGTCTATATATAGATCCGCAGCCGTTAAGGGGTTAACTCACACAGCAGAGGTGTAAGATGGTGGCAGAGGAGGGGAGGAGTGAAATCAGCTGACAGATTAAACTTACATAAACATGATGAAATTAACAGAAACTTAAAAACAACTTAACACCAAGTTTTTCTATCTTTTCTTTTATATTTTTTTATATTCATTTTCTTTTTCCATTCACCACGAACTAATGGTAGTTTGGCATAACTAAATGCTCGCGGCTCGTATAGTGAATCAATCAATCAACTCCTGTGGCACCCAGAGGGATACATAGGGCCTCAATGAATTCACGCCACCACCATCTATCCTGTGCCAACTCGTCCAAATCCTCCCAACACTCTTCACCAGCTTCTCGCCTCATTGTGCGCATCCACGTCTCCTTTGGCCTTCCTCTCCCTCTTCTACCCTGCACTTGCCAACCGGGTGTTCCCAAATCCTGGATAACGATTAGGCTCATTTCCCCGCTCGTATCTTGGAAAATTTGTATCCTTAAACACTCATATGTAGAGGTATGACTGTATTACTATCATTATCATCATTGTTATTATCATTATTAATATCATTAAACTCTATGTATTCTTATTTTACTGCTTGTATTATTGTACTATACCGGTGCTTTGAAAATAAATTTGTAAAAATTAAAGCAATCCAATTTGAAATTACTTGCGTTTATAAACATCAGCTGATCAGCAATCTGCCTAACTGGTAATGCCATCTGTTGGCGAGGAATAAAACTACAGTATGATCAATGCCAGCGTGGCAAGATGTATGATATAGGTTAGACATCTTGGTACAACAAGTTCATAATCATAACAAAAACACAGCAATGCCCTCACCATCATGGCAGCAGTAGGAAAAATGGGCAAATACACAATATCCTTCAAATTAAAAGTGGTAGATTATAATGACTTTTCTGGTTTTGAAAATTATTAAAGTGTTTCCCCTTTTTCCTTATGTTTACTCGTATGTTTAAGTGGAGTGGCAAAATGCTATTGTAAAAAAATTCTACTTTACCTTACTTCTTGCTTTATGCACAGTTGGGTTTATTTTTGTGTCCAATGTTTTGTTATTATTACTATCATTATCATTATCACTACTAATGCGATTATTATTATCATTATCACTATTACCATATGAGGCCCCTTACGCGAAAGGGGGATAACCCACACGACCCTAGTTTTGAGATAATCACGCCTAAAGTTTATCACTGATTACTACTATAAAATCTGTCACAATGTATAACTATTATACATCAAATGAAAGGACTAGGGTAGTTCTGTCATGCCATGTAGTTTTTATTTTATCTTTTATTTATTTTTGGTTATGGCCGCACATTTTATTCACCCCCTACTTTGTATTTTTCAAGAGTGTGTAGTTTAAGAGGCATTATGTTAATAAATAATATTTATTATGTGTTATGAATGACTCTCATCCTTTATACTGGCTTGAGACAGTTAAGTTCATTATCAGGAACAATTCCTTTATGTTCCAGTACTCGTCGAAAATGCATTTTACGTTGTCCACACCGACTCGATCAAAGCACTTCTTAGGGCAGTTACAGGCAGGACCGACAGTCTTACCAGCAACAACACGTTTGCCTTTGTCACTGACGTACTCCTGACCAGAGTCGCACCTCTTCTTGGCCACGTTTCTTCCCCACTGAGAAACATCTCCTTTCCTCTTCTTCTGGGGCTCAGCACTCCACATAGCCATAGCAGCATTGGCTTGAGGCATCACAGGGGCAGGTGAGTCACCACAGTCATCACTGGATGAAGACATCTTGGAGAAATCACGAGCTGAGCAGCTTGTGTGGTGAAGGTTTAAGACCAAAGCGACAGCCACATGCTGCGCCCAGTGAAGCGGAAGAATGTCAACAATAACACACAATGCCGGGCTGTGATTGGCCAAGCGCGGGGTCTCGGCAAAATCCTCCACTCTCATTGGGTTCCGCATCTCCCACCCCGCGTGTCGCTCCTCCCTCTTTCGCGTTTGACAGATAGAGTTAGTCTGACAAAATCAGCGCCCCAAATCAGTCGACTTAGGACCTTAATTTAACCACCAGGATGGTCTGATTTTCTCTGCCTGACCCTTCCACATGAATTTTACACCTTTGAGCAACACATTTCCACCTCTAACTCAAAAACTCCAGATTTGTGGGTTATCCCTCTTTTCCGTATGATGCCTCATATATGCCTGAGCATAAAACCAGTTTTTTGCCAATCTTGAGACTCCTAAATCAAGGGGTCGTCTTATACATATACAGGTAATAAATCACAAACCTATAACCCTGTGGTGAACATTTAGCCACATTACCTTGAAATTCATTCTGCAAGTACACACATGCATATATTGTTTACTGTATGTGTGTGTGTGTGTGTACACACACACACACACATGTTTACTGGCGGCGTCATTGTTTAAGTGGCGATCACACTGGCAACTGTTAACACTATTAAGGTGTGTTTTCTGTCTAATGTGGCAGGTCAAGTTAGGTGTGTCAGGTAGGTCATGCTTCCCTGCTCATATGCCACATTTAGGATGGGGGGAGACCTCTATACATAAAACAAGTCTTATTTTTACTTCAATGGTATACGGAACAAAAGTTAGAATTCAGTTCGGTAATGAACCAATTAATATTGAAATATAAAGACACACAGAAAGAGGAGTAAAGGAGATGAAGCAGGGTTGGAGAATAAGGGAAGCAGGTGATTTATGGTGAAGTGGCAACAGTGGGGAATATAGTGATATCCTCATGGAGCTCAAAGAAACCTATTTTGGCAAAAGGAAGCAGGCCAGAGAGGCAGGGTAAGAAAAGACTGTTAAACATGAAGGAAAAAGGTGAAGTGTTGGATAAGCTTGATGCTGGAATGGGACCTGTTGGCGTTGGAAACAATCACCACAAACTGCCACAGAATATGTGCAGTACAACATGCTTACTGTGAATGCCCCAGAGCAACTAAATGGTTTCTAAAGAATAGATTGTGAAGTTAATGTGTTCATGTAACCACAGCTTTGGTGCCAAACATTTTGGGAGATTTAAGATGATACTAAAGGAATGTAACCAAGAAACGACAAAATTCGTGATGGCTTCCCTCTCATGTCAAACACTTTTACTCACACTATATACTTATAGTAACTGATGATTACTGAGAGAGAGAGAGAGAGAGAGAGAGAGAGAGAGAGAGAGAGAGAGAGAGAGAGAGAGAGAGAGAGAGAGAGAGAGAGAGAGAGAGAGAGAATTTATCAGTAGTAATATTATCAGCAACAATTTCTGCTTAGTGTACTACTGCTTCAACTCTATACCTTTAAGACCTTAGCTTACGGACCTAGGCATCTGTACTACAACCACACTAGACACATGGTAACTATTAGATACATTATTTTCAAGAAAAAAATTTGTCTAATGAGCCAGCAAACAAGATGCTCATCAGTTCTGATTTACAGTGGAAATCACCAGAGTCTGATTCTCTACTGGAACTCTGATGCAAATCAACTTTTTTTTAGGGGGACAAAGCAAAAATTTACAAAAAAAAAAAAAGTGACACCTGACAAGACCCCTATCTCTGACAATGCACAACACTATTGAGATTAATATGGAAACAAACAAATAGTCTCACCTGACACACATATCTGTCAAGGTAAAAAGGATGTTGTTCTTGATAGCATGGTGTGTGGATGCTGAAAGCAAACGACTTAGTGCAGGGATAATGCGCTTGGCCTGCTCCTCATGCTGCAGACACATCTTGCCAAGCGTCACCACAGAAAGTGCCTGTATTTGGAGAAATATGGACAACATAAGTACAAACAACAAATAAACTTATTTCCCTGATTCACTAAATTTTTCATCTAATACAACTTTACTATATGAGCAGTATTAAAGTTTTCTTTTCACTCTTCATTTTACATACACATATAAGGAAGCACTTGTAATTCTTGTCTAAGATGATCCTGTACAATAAGACTGAATCTGGATAAAGTGATGTAAAAATGGAATGTACAAATCTACTGGTTGACTTATGGAGGGTCGCTATCTTAGAGAAAATAATATTGAGATATTTTGTGCTGAATAGAAGCTAAGGGAAACATCTACACAAACATTACTTTTTCAAAAGTTAAAATCCGACGGATGCGTGCTGGATGTCTGCACTCTAGCCTTAACAGGCGGGAATTGGCGCGCACTAGAGCTTTTAAAATTTCCACACATGCGCAGTAGGAGTGCCGTCAACGCCCACAGAAATGAATTGCTGAATGGTAAATTATTTTTCCTTTTATGGACCAAGGTCGAATTTATTGACTCCAAGACAGAGTGATGCTTGCAGTTGTTTACTGTGTAGACAACTCGGTGTCTTATTTACATTGGCTCACCACCTGCGTGATAAGAATAATCAGTTGTCAATTAGGCTAACAGACACATTGGCGTCGGAAATACTTTGTTAAGCTAGTCAATCATAGCCTTCACAGGTAATCTCATTATAAAAATCAATACTATGTGACAAGATGGCAATGAGAATTACCAACCAAGCCTATCATATTATGGCTCCAAAGTGTCCAGTGAAGCACAAGCAATAAACCTCATCACGAACAGGAAATAACATTCCTGTCATTTGGAGCTCAGTTATACCTGGAATTGTACACATTAAGGTCACTGAATCTTGCCATGAGTGAGGGCACCAATATATATATATATATATATATATATA
>CM035198.1:1644360-1662759 GCA_020233015.1 Callinectes sapidus | reverse complement strand
ATATATATATATATATATATATATATACCCGTGAGACGTGGGACTGCATTATTAAGCCATGGTAATAACAAGGTCAGTCAGCTTGCGTTGGAGCTACTGCATTAGTCTACAAGTGAAATGTGTGCCAAGAAAATTCAACTCAACAATAAAACCAGTCCCTATGTCACAACATTTAGAACAATCTGGATAAGGTTAGGCTAGATTTGTAAATGTTTTAATGATATTTACCTAACGTTTCCTCAGTGAGGCAGATACTCCGATATATAGAATGGCTATTTATTTAAATGTGTCATATTTATTGACTTATCTTATCATTGTCTATCACTACATACCCTCTAGTGTCTCTAGGGAACAGATGAATGCACATCTGAGGACATGTTGCTCACTTTTTGCCACAAAGGCAGCAAGAACTGTTCCTTGTTGTACGTGGGGATATTTTGAATGTGATGGTGGAGCATTGCCGTTGTGTGGCGTCAACAGCTGGCCGGGTGTCCCCCTCTCCTTCGTTACTCTCGACTGATGCTGCCCTCTAGTGTCAACTGATGGCATGAACATTTTCCTCAATTTCGCCAGTTCCATCACTTTATCCTTAATTATAATATCCTTGGTCTCAAGCCTACGTAGTTACAGCGTCGGGCGGCATGCGAGACCTGGCGAAATTCCCCCCCACCAGCCTCGGCGCTACACGGTGCCGCATCAGCTTCTGCGGACGCTCGACCGTGCAAACATACAAGTTTTCCCCAACCATCACCGTCGGTCGCTGGTGCGGAGCTGGTGGATGACGACATTGGCAGCGACATCGCGTCAAGATCCACTTCCATGTCTCTACTACAGCCTCTGGAAGAAAACGTACCACGTCTCGAGGAGTGGCTCTTACGACAGTTCTCGTCCTCAACCTTCAGCACCGACAGATACCTATTTCAGGTGATGCAGGGCCCTCCACACCGCATCCGGCTCAAGGAAGGAGTGTGACCTCACACCTGCCATACACTATCCTCCGTCCCCAAGCACTGGCTAAGTGAAGTGAAGAAACAACTCGACGACGACGTAAAGAGAGGAGTAATTCGTCCGGTGCTGGTGGGGAAGTTACTTAATGGTGTGCTCGGATGGTTGTGGTCGCCAAGAAATCAGGAAAGTCCAGGAGGACGGTTGACTACCAGAAACTGAATTCCTGCTGCCTGCAGGAGACACACCACACCCTGGCCCCTTTCGACATGGTGTCTGATGTACCCCCGCATTCCTACAAAACTGTGGCGGACGCACACTGGGGGATTCATCAGGTCGAGCTGGAGGAGGAGAGCAGGCACTTGACGATATTCATCACAGCATGGGGGCGGTACCAATACTGCCGCACACCTATGGGTCACTGTTCCGCAATCGATGCCTACACCAAGAGGTTTGATGATACCGTGGCTGACAGGTTCTGGGGGCAGACGCTACGCCAGCGAGTGTCAAATGGAGCAACAGATTGAGAGATTGCTACAAGAGTGTGTTAACTTTCGTCAACGTCCTCCCCTCGCTCCCGGCGGTAAGGTGTTTGTGCAGGATCAGGACACCAAGACATGGAAACGGGCCGGAACGGTTTTGGAGGACAGAAGAAATAGGCAATACCTCATCCGGCTGGATGGTAGTGGGCGAGTATCACTCAGGACCAGGGAGCACCTGAGGCCCTGCCATGCTCTCCCATCAGTACAGCCACCAAGCTCCCTGCAACAATCTCTTTGAGAGTGGCCCTACCAGGAGGCAGACGCGGCCGCCACGATGGCTTGATGATTACATAGTGTAAAAGACACACACACACAAGCACGCGCGCGCGCGCGAAGAGAGGAAGAAATAGCTTTTGAAAAGCATGTGGTAGAGAAGTGTGGAAATGAACCCAAACTCTTCTATAAGTATATAAATGGAAAGATGAAGTGCAAAGAAACCATAGATAAGATAGTAAAGGGAGAAAAAACTTAGCAAACAGCAAAATAGCTTAGTGAAATTATGAATGAGAGCTTCAAATCTGTATTCACAATAGAGGGGGCATTTATAGAACCAAACACGACAAAGGCACAGGAGGGATTCAAGGAGGTTGTGATACAAAAGCAAGATGTTGGTAGATTGTTGGGAAATCTGGATGTAAGAAAAACAATGGGAGCAGATGCAGTGTCAGTTTGGACAATAAAAGGAATGTAAAGATCAATTAATACAGCCAATTTGTGAACAGACTACGACCTCAATAGAGGAGGGGAGAGTGTAGTAGGTGGAAAGAGAGACCATGGCAAGACCTCTCATTTATTTATTTATTTTCTTTATATGAAATATTATCTGGACCGGGACTGGAGTGTGGAGGACCGCAATGTGGAGGTGGTGGTGCTACCAGATGATCCTGCTTGCTGTGTTGCCGAGGGGCGCTTTTCGGGCGGTTTTTATCCCATATGATAGCAGTAGGGCATCGCGACGGTGTTGCAGCGGTGGTATGTTGGCCTCAACCTCCATCCTCGCCACACGAGTGCAGCGCAGGGCTCCAAGATACATTCTCACACATTCATTCTGCAAAACATTCAACCTCCTCAATGTTGGTTCCGACACAGACCCATACACCGGTGAGCCATAGTCTAAATGAGAACGAATTAAGGACTTGTACACCATTAATAAAGATTTTCTGTCTGCTCCCCATGAAGTACCACGGAGGTATTTGAGGACATTGATTTTTTTACGGCAACGGATAAGTAATTAATTAATGTGGGTCTTCCAATTAAGTCTGCTGTCAAAATGCAGACCCAAAAATTTGACTGAATTTTGAAATGGTATCGGCTGGCCTTAAAGAGTTAATTGCAAATCAGGTACGTTACGTCTAGTAAAAACAACACCGATACACTTAGCAACGGAAAACTTAAATCGCAACAAAGAGGACCAATGCTGAACGGAATCAAGAGCGTCTTGAATCCGCCCCGCCGAGAACTGAGCGTTAGGCGAGGAATGCCATAACGCACAGTCGTCAGCGTACAGTGAGTATTTAAGATTCCTGGGGACGGGAGTTGTGGACAGAATATCATTAATCATAATATAAAATAATATAGGACTAAGAACACTACCCTGTGGCACCCCATTGTTCTGGACGAAAACGTCCGAGATTACGTTACCAGGAAGCTTGACAGAGAATCTTCTGTCCTGTAGGAAACTATAAACAAAAATGGGCAAGTTACCTCTAAAGCCATGAGCGAAGAGTTTCATGAGGATACCGTGTCGCCATGTCATGTCGGAGGCTTTGTGGATGTCTAGGAACACCCCTCTCATGAATTCTTTTTGGCAAATGCCTCTGAAATGCAATGCTCTAGGTGTGTTAGGTGATCCATCGTGCTTCGGTACCTCCCGACTGTTCATCACCTAACAAACCCTTCGCTTCTAAAACAAAAAGCAGCCTTCGCTTTACCATACGTTCCATGACCTTTCATAGGCAGCTCGTGAGCGCAATAGTTTTGTTATAGAGCAATAATAATTTAGTGATAGAATGGTGGCCGAGGTGTTGTGACATAATATATAAAATACTATCTGGACCGGGACTGGAGCCTTTACAGTATTTCAGGGTAAAGAGGAGTTCATCCAGCGTAAACTCTGTGTTGTAGTCCGAGTTTACGCCTCCCGTGGCAAAGTTTGGGACTGAGAGTTTTGCTTCCTCCTTGTGGGGAAGGAAGGCAGAGGTATAATAGGCGGAACTGCTTTCATGATGAAAATGATATGCTGTTGTAATTGGATATTTCTTTTTTATCATCTATGTCCGCAACGACATAACTTGCTCTCGTGCCCACGCTCTTGAATCTTCTGAGTTTTCTACAATCTGGCTTCGACTTTAAATTCACTCTCTAAGTAAATTTTTTTGTGCTGTATATCTCTCACCTAACTCCTCTGACTATAAAAAATTCTTAGACTGTCTAACTTCCAAAGTGGAGCATATTCTGACTCTCTTTCCTTTTGCGGAGATCTCCATTCTTGGAGACTTCAATGTTCACCACCAGCTTTGGCTTTCCTCTCCTTTCACTAACCATCCTGGTGAACTTGCCTATAACTTTGCTATCCTACATGACCTAGAGCAACTGGTGCAACACCCTACTCGTATTCCTGCTCGTCTTGGAGATACGTCCAACATTCTTGACCTTTTCCTAACCTCTAATCCTTCTGCTTATGCTGTCACACTTTCTTCTCCGTTGGGTTCCTCCGATCACAATCTCATATCTGTATCTTGTCCTATCTCTCCAATTCCTCCTCAGGATCCTCCAAAGCGGAGGTGCCTTTGGTATTTTGCCTCTGCTAGTTGGGCAGACCTGAGGAGGTACTATGCTGATTTTCCTTGGAATGATTACTGCTTCCGTGACAGAGACCCGTCTCTCTGTGCTGAGCGCATAACAGAGGTGATAGTGTCTGGCATGGAGGCGTACATTCCTCATTCTTTCTCTCGACCTATACCTTCCAAACCCTGGTTTAACACAGCTTGCTCTCGTGCTATCCATGATAGAGAGGTGACCCACAAAAGGTCCTTGAGCCTTCCATCACCTGAGTCTCACGCACTTTATATTTCTGCCCGAAATCATGCCAAGTCTGTTCTTCAACTTGCCAAAAACTCCTTCATTCACAGAAAGTGTCAAAATCTTTCCAGATATAACTCACCTCGCGACTTCTGGCATCTAGCCAAAAACATCTCTAACAACTTTACTTCTTCATCTTTCCCTCCTTTAGTTCAACCGGATGGCACCAATGCCATCTCATCTATCTCTAAAGCTGAACTCTTCGCTCAAACCTTTGCTAATAACTCTACCTTGGACGATTCCGGGCTTGTTCCTCCTTCTCCTCCCCCCTCTGACTACTTCATGCTACCTATTAAAATCCTTCGTAATGATGTTTTCCATGCCCTCGCTGGCCTAAACCCTCGGAAGGCTTATGGACCTGATGGGGTCCCTCCTATTGTTCTCCGAAACTGTGCCTCCGTGCTTGCACCTTGCCTAGTCAAACTCTTTCAACTCTGTCTATCTACATCTACCTTTCCTTCTTGCTGGAAGTTTGCCTACATTCAGCCTGTTCCTAAAAAGGGTGACCGTTCTAATCCTTCAAACTACCGCCCTATTGCTTTAATCTCCTGCTTATCTAAAGTTTTTGAATATATTCTCAACAAGAAGATTCTTAAACACTTATCACTTCACAATCTTTTATCTGACCGCCAGTATGGCGTCCGCCAAGGCCGCTCTACTGGTGTTCTTCTGGCTTTCCTTACTGAGTCTTGGTCATCTTCTTTTAGAGATTTTGGTGAAACTTTTGCTGTAGCCTTAGACATATCAAAAGCTTTTGATAGTCTGGCACAAAGCTTTAATTTCCAAACTACCCTCCTTTGGCTTCTATCCTTCTCTCTGCAACTTCATCTCAAGTTTCCTTTCTAATCGTTCTATTGCTGCTGTGGTAGACGGTCATTGTTCTTCCCCTAAATCTATCAACAGTGGTGTTCCTCAAGGATCTGTCCTATCACCCACTCTCTTCCTATTATTCATCAATGATCTTCTAAACCAAACTTCTTGCCCTATCCACTCCTATGCTGATGATACCACCTTGCACTTTTCCACGTCTTTCCATAGACGTCCAACCCTTCAGGAAGTACACAGCTCACGCAGGGAAGCCTCAGAACGCCTAACTTCTGATCTTTCTAAAATTTCTGATTGGGGCAAAGCCAACCATGTGTTGTTCAATGCCTCAAAAACTCAATTCCTCCACCTATCAACTCGACACAACCTTCCAAATAACTATCCCCTCTTCTTCAATGACACTCAACTGTCCCCTTCTCCTACACTAAACATTCTTGGTCTATCCTTTACTAGTAATCTAAACTGGAAACTTCACATCTCCTCTCTAGCTAAAACAGCTTCTATGAAGTTAAGTGTTCTGAGCCGTCTCCGCCAGTTTTACTCACCTCCCCAACTGCTAACTCTATACAGGGGACTCATCCGCCCATGTATGGAGTATGCTTCACATGTTTGGGGAGGCTCCACTCATACAGCTCTTTTGAACAGGGTGGAATCAAAAGCTTTTCGTCTTATCAACTCTTCTCCTCTGACTGACTGTCTTCAGCGTCTTTCTCATCGCCGCAATGTTGCCTCTCTTGCTCTCTTTTACCGCTACTTCCATGCTAACTGCTCTTCTGATCTCGCTAACTGCGTGCCTCCCCTGCTCCCGCGGCCTCGCTGCACAAGACTTGCTTCTTCCTCTCATCCCTATTCTGTCCACCTCTCTAGTGCAAGAGTTAACCAGTATTCTCAGTCTTTCATCCCTTTCTCTGGTAAACTCTGGAACTCTCTTCCTGCCTCTGTATTTCCACCTGCCTATGACTTGAACTGTTTCAAGAGAGAGGTATCAAGACACTTATCCCATTCTTCTTTTGGCTACTGAATATGGACTTTCCAGGGACCGGCACTAGAGTGGGCTATTTTGTTTTATTTTTGTTGCCCTTGGCCGCCTCCCTTCTACATAAAAAAAAAAAAAATCTATTATATTTTTGTTTATTTAAGAGTATTTATTGGTGTTTAAGATTTTTTATAATTGAAAATATTTATTGTTTGCCACACTTTGACAGGGATGTGGTGCGTTTCACTGTTGATATGAATTGCTTGAACGAGTCAGTTTTTGCATTACGGATGACTTTTCTTGCCTGAGCCCTTGCCTTTTTATAGGCCATGAAGTTTGCTTGGCTGGGCTGCTGGCTGAAATGCCTGTACCGCCTATTACGCTCACGAAGTGCTTGTCGGCAATCCGTTGTCCATCATGAAACCCCATGCTTAGTGTGAACTGTAGAAGTCTTCGGAATACAAGCCTCGGCGACGTGTAATATGGATCGTGCTGCGTTGCTGACCATCGTATCAATGTCCTCGCCAGATATATCCACGTCGGCAATCCCACGGAAGGTTACTCAATCTGCTCTCTTAAAGTTGAACTTGGGAGGGTGGGGGGTGGGCAGGATGTCGCATGAGTAAGAAATAGATAGTACATGGTCACTTCCGTGGGAGTCGTCGATAACTTCCCAGGAGAAGTCCGGGAGTATACGTGGCGATAACAATGACAGATCAATAGCAGACGCGTTACCAGTCCGATCATTTACACGAGTCGCACTTCCATCGTTCAGAAGACAGAGGTTTGTCTGCAACATAATTTCAACTATTTGTTCCCCACGTACACTTCACCTCTCACTTCCCCATTGTTTATGATGGGCGTTAAGTCCTCAAGCCTGTTGCCCGGAAGCTGGCTAATAAGAGATGTGATATCGTCATCAACAATGGGGGCATTGGGAAACAAGTAAAGGGAACAGATAGTCAGATACGTGTTGTTGAATCTCACCCTGCACGCGACAGCTTCCAGAGGTGTATTCAACGTCACTTTTGTTTGTGTTATTGTTTTGTGTATGTATATATGGCAACACCGTGCCCCTCATATCTTCTATACGGATGGTAGTGTTTTAGCACTGTAGGATCAGGCTGATCCTGCAGTCTCGTCTCCTGTAGACAAATAACAGACGGCCTGTGTATGTTCACTAAAAGTGACAAATATGAATCTTTATTCCGAATACTTCTGCAGTTCCACTGTAACACCTTGAACATTATGGCTTAAGGTGGCGGCCGTTATTTTGGTCCTTTTGCGCTCAGAGGAGCTGCCGTGGAACCTCTCCCGGCCCTTACTAGTGATAACATCCATTGGGTCATCAATCGTTAACTCATCGGGGCTCGTCGAGAGGGAGCGAACGTGAGAACTCCTCCTCGAGGATGCGGGAGCTGCGACGACATGAGAAGGGCGAGTGCGTTCTAGTTTTGTTAAATCTAGTTTATCAACCTTGTCAGTCTTTTCACCCTGACTGGGAGCACGAGAGATAGCGGACAGATATGGAGCAGAGAAAGTGATAGGAGTTGAAGTTTTAGTGGAAGTGGAGGTAGCTTTAGCAGGTGATGAGACAGAAGTTGAAGAATAAACTCTGGAGGTAAATGAATCAGGCAACGTATCTGTCTGAATACCAATAGTGCATATCTTGGGAGGAGCCTTTACTGCTTATGCATAAGAAGCATTTGAAGCAGGAGCGGACTGCGTCTGCTTCACTCTCATTCTTGCTTCATGCTAAGAAATCCCTTCAGTAGCTTTCACTGTGCAGATCTCTTTTTCCAATTTCCATGCGGGGCAATTATGCGAGAAAATGGAATGAGTACCCTTACAGTTACGGGACTTTTGGACCAGAGATGTACATTGGTCTGCAGAATTACCCTCTCCTGAGCATCTTCCGCAGTAGGCGTGGGAAGACTGACAAGCATTTCCATGATGACAATAAAGTTGGTAATTGAATCAACGGAGAGGATTCAGAATGTAGGGACGAACGGAAACCGACTCGTATCCTACATGAACCCTATCTGGGAATTTAGCAGCACTGAAAGTTTAAATGACAGATGCTGTGCTCCTTCTGGTGCCGTCAACATTCTTAGCTATCTTACGAGCTTCAATTACTTCAATTCAATTACTTCAAGCTTCAATCTTGGTCAGCCATGCAATCGGTAATCTCGGTCTCATCCATATCCACAAAATCGCGGTGGGAGGCAACTCCCCGACACGAGTTCATAGACACTGGAATGAAAGCTTCGATCTCGATGTCATGGATGAACCGGAGCTTCAACAATGATTTTACTTTACTTAGGTTAAGGGTCTGGCAAGTTTCTTAACATTTACAACGTTACCAATATTACAATCAATGACTTTCTTTATTATAAAAGAATTAACCGTTGAGTGGCAAGTCGCAGTCTTAGAGTGTAGGGTCACAAAAGTCGCTTTATTGGGATCAATGTTCAGTCTGGCGGTTGGGGGTCGTCGATCAGTGTACTCCCTCCCCCATGGTGGGGGAAGGGAGGAGAGTCCGTCCGGCATGGAGGGGGTGCACCTCTCCTACAGGAGAGGAGTGGGACACAAGTGGGAGGAGGTCAGGGAGGAGATTCCTATGGTCAGAATGTCCTGCCAAACCAATCTAGGGGGCCGGACGGTGTTAATTCACTCCAAAAGCAAGCTCACTGAGGCGGATCCTCCGTAGGTGAGAGAGGACAATCTGACTCGGAGGTAACGTACAGCTTTTGTTGCCGTTTAAGACAAGGAAGTGACAAGCAAATCTATCAATCACGGGGCAATGGGAAACCTAACTTTATTTATTTAAGACCCTTGGCCAGATGAGTATAAAAAAAAATATTCCACACAAGGGTGGTAGAAAAACAAAAGCTTCAGACTAAATGTTAGCAGCACGGTATCTGGGCTTAGCCTTTATTTATTACAAAGTTTATTAAGAAAAGGAGGGTTACAAAAAAAGGGGGGGGAGGAGCGTACCGTGACTGGTACACTGGAAGAAAAAGAGAGGAAATACAGAAATACAGTAGGAGTAGAAAGGTGCCGGGCGGTCCGGCCTGCTGCTTTTAAGTGGTGAAGGTCACAGGGCAGTATCTTTTGGGTTAAGGGGGTGGAAACCAGAGTTCCTGGGGGAAAACCACCCATACTGCTGTGAGACAGGGGTGTGTTGGAGGGTTACATTGTTTTACAGTCGATGTTAACATAGTAATATAAATAAAACACATATAGATTTAGCATACAAAAACATTATATAGGGAACCATGCAGCATAGATGCTTCCTTGGGTGGAAACCGGAGCTCCCGGGGGAAAACCACCCTTGCTGACATGGTAAGGGGTCACAAGTCATTGATTCATTAACGCATAGGATGTTAAACGTTAAAAGTTTCATCATTGGTAAAGGGTCTTCTTCGGGGGATGCCTGCCACTTTGGGGTCGGCTGGTAGGTGGTCTTCGTCGGGTAGGTCGCGGTAGGTAGGTGTCGTTGGGTTCCGGTATGTTCCCCAAGGTGTAGTTCCTCAGAAGCTCAATCCTGCTTCCGAAAGCTCTGCAGGCTTGCCTGGATGCCGTGTGCACCCCTTGCTGAAACACAAGCAAGCTTAATTTATTGATGCAAAATCTAAGGGGGTCATGCCTTTAGGCAGGACACCTGACACACGTCTACAAGCAATATGATATTCTTTTTTACATGTAATTTTTATAAACATATGTGAAATGTTTTTTGACTAGGAATCACATTTACAAACTAATAACATTTTAAATTATGGATGATAAAAATATATACAAAAATATAATGGTATGTATATACAATATATTTTAGTTGTGTCTACCCTGAAAATACTTAACAGAAAACTTTATAAGGAAGACTATAATAAACACTACAAGGGTATCACAAGAGTGGAAGAGGGCCAACATAGTGCCTATTTACAAAGGAGGAAAGAAGACTGACCCGCTAAATTATTTACCTGTTTCACTAACAAGTGTTGTAAGCAAAATATCTGAGATAATAATTAAAGAGAAATGGATGAGACATTTGGAGGACAATAGAATCATAACTAATAAGCAATTTGGATTCGGACAAGGAAAATCATGTGTCATGAACCTGATAAGTTTTTATACAAGAGTAATTGAAGAAATCGATAACAGAGATGGAGGGGGGGGGGGGTGGATGCTGTCTACCTAGATATATAAAAAAAAAGCATTTGATACAGTTCCACACTAAAGACTTATGAAAACTGAAGCACATAGGTGGACTGCGAGAGAAGTTGTTAGAATGGAAAAGGATTATTTGAAAGATAGAGAAATGGAAACTGTAATCAGGGATGCAACTTCAAGTTGGAGGAAAGTAACAAGTGGAGTACCGCAGGGGTCAGTCTTAACACCCATAATGTTCCAAGTATATGTAAATGATATGCAGTGTGGCGTGACCAGCTATATGAATCTGTTTGCAGATGACGCCAAATTAATGAGAGTTATAAAAAATACTGATGACTGTTGAGAGCTACAAAGTGACATAGACAGGAGCCATGAATGGAGTAAGAGGTGGAAACTGGATTTTAATGTAAAGAAATGTCATGTGATGGAGCTAGGCAAGAGCAAAAGATGGCCAAAATGGAGCAACAAAATGGGACATGAGGAAATACCTAAGACAAAAGAAGAAAAAGATCTAGGGGTGGTGATACAATATACATTGAGCCCAGAGCGGCACATAAATCAATTATTTGGATCAACATATAGAATGTTAACCAATATTATGGTGGATTTCCACTACATGGATGAGAACATGATGAAAAAAATTCTAACCAGTATGATACGTCCCATGTTGGAATATGCAGCAGTGGTGTGGTCACCAAATGCGAATTGTGGACACCTGGAATGGATTAAAATAGGAGGTTGTTACAGCAACCAATACATAAATTCAAGGAAATGTTGGATATATGGAGATATGGAGACAGGACACTATGAGCCCCGCTCGAACCCTGCATAATAAAACTAGGTAAATACACACACACACGCATGCATACACGCATACAGACAGACCCACATGAAACTATTATGTTCCTTTTTTGTATTTCCTTTACTTTGTTTTCTGCGACATAGCAGTGTATGTCACAATAATTGTACTACTGGGATCAATTCTACTGTTTTTCTTGTTTCTACTTGGAGTGCTATTCTTTTGTATTAAATGTCGATTATACTGAGCAAAGATTGCCTGCGCGCAATCTTTTTTAGATGGGGGAGTTGTAGGATAGAGATATCTGGCAGCTGGAAGAGTAAGAGCTGGCGACACCACTCTCTCGCCTCGGTGGCCCTGCCACCTTCATACGATCATTAGGTCATCACGTGTGCCCTTTACGGACATGTTATCTCAGTAAACTCTTCATCAGGATTCCTGCCTTTGTCTTCCATTCCTCATTTGATCATTTGGTACTCGGTGGTATATGCCTGAATTTGTGTTTCCATATGTATGTAGTTTACACTCCTGCCGGTTAAAAGGCTGTACATGAAGGATAACCCAAGTAGAGACATTTGAACTTCAGCACCCACCAAAGTGTTGATGCCCGACCAAAACAGTATCTAAGTTACTGTCCGTTAGCAAAAAGCGGCACACGACTATTATTTCCTGGCCCTGGGGCAGCAAGTCTCTCACCGAGGGGCACTCAAGACAGTAATGGTGGAGGCTGTTAGCGTTGGGACGGTCACACATCATGCAGGATGAGTAGAGGGGAGCATCCCCCGTCTCGGAGGCCTGCTACAGCGGCCTGTACCCCAGTTGAAGCCTAGCAGACACAATGTTATGTCTGCGAACCATGAGCCCATGTCGGCGATGCCTCGGAGTGAGACGGAAGTGGTCGTAATGTTGTATTGAAACACTGGGCGCGCTCAGCATCCATGCGGTGGAGAGTAGGGAGAAGGCAGAGTGTATGATCCGCTTGTAGCAGGGGAGAGAGGGTGTGGTATCGTCTGGCAGCGGCAATTTACAGGCACCTTTAGCGAGGAGCTCCACTCTGTCGTTGGCAGCGATCTCAAGATGGGAGGGAATCCACCAAAATTTAAAGCAGAGGGAGTGTCCCTGAGCTGTGACTAAATACTGCAATATCTGGTGGGTGACTGAGCGGTGGGAAGTACGCTGTGGGGATGAGATGGCCTGGTGGAGGGCAGGCTGGGAGTTACACATCACCGCACCCTTTACCCGTCGCTGACAGATGAGGTTGACGGGCAGCTGGAGTACCTGGAGCTCGCACTGAGTGGAGCTGGAAGAGTTAGGTAACCTGTGGCCCACCCAGCCTTCCTCTGGCGGGTCCACATCTGGTGAGTAGATTGCACAGCCGGAGCTGCCATCAGGCTGCACAGAGCCGTCCACGTAGAGGTGGCGCGCAGTAGAGATGGAGGAGGAGATCGAGGCGATGTGCTCTGGTGTTTGAGAGAGAGTGAGTTATAGATACACACACACACACACACACACACACACACACACACACGCTCGGCTCACAATCAAGAGGGCCCAGGTTCGAGTCCCGGGCGCGGCGAGGCAAATGGGCAAGCCTTTTAATGTGTATCTAGCCCCTGTTCACCTAGGAGCAAGTAGGTATGGGATGTAACTCAGAGGTTGTGGCCTCGCTGTCCTGGTGTGTTGTGTGTGATGTGGTTTGAGCCCTACCAGAAGATCAGTCTATGAGCTCTGAGCTCGCTCCGTAGGGAAAGGCTGGCTGGGTGACCAGCAGGGGACCGTGGTGAATAATGCAAACAAAAACATGCACACATTCAACATGAATGTGTGTATTCACATGTGACATTGAATAGCGTTGACAACACTGTCCCGTGGCCGTCGCCATGGCAACGAGTCGTCTCTGTGTGTGTGTGTGTGAGTGGGTGAGTGTATCGCTCCCTCCCTCCTCCCATCCCACTCTCCACAATGGCTCCAGATACTGCCAGAAATCCAGTTTTGTGGTGAAAAATGCTTTGAAATATGGAAGCTACAGTATATTTTAAGTTACACAAATTGTGAAGTGAAATATTTGTGACACATCTTTATAATGTAGAAATCATTTATTGAAAGTCAATCGTTCGCTGATATTGTGGCACCGCGAGAGGTGCTCTGAAACCCATTCCCGCAGTTTTCGGGTTAAGAATAATTGTTCTATATTATCAAGGTCAACTTTGAAATGAATACAAAAATAATGAGCAAGGGGAAACAGATATAAGAGAGCCTTTTTTTTCATTCAATAGTGCACTAGAGAGTAGTATAACACAGTAGTGCGTATATCTAGACACCCAATCTACATATACACACTAATATCATCGTGATAAACCATGTCAATCAGTTGAGCGGTGAAGATGTCTTTCAAATTCAGTTACCGTGAGTATTTGATCGCAATATTCATGTTGATATTTCTAACGATGGGGTTTCTCTTATTGTTTTCTAAAACTGTTCCTCCAAGCTTGGATCTTGTCTATTCAAACTCTTTCAACTGTGTCAACCAGCATCTATCTTGACTTCTTGCTAAAAGTTTTTATACAGCCTCCCACACATCTATGTCATGTCTCATTTTGCCAACAAAAGTCATGAGAGAAAAAGTATACGTCACTGCACAGGAGAGAACAAATATTATCAACCGATTTAAAAAAATGTATGGAACAATAACACCAATACCATTTAACAAAATAAAGTCAGCAACAAGTGCATACTCAACCTACAAAATAAAATTGCAGATAATCAAATCCTTTCCTTCCCTCAAAACGAACCAAACCAGATAGCTTTGACAGTGAGTTACAACCAAATAAAGTGGTGGCTCGTATATAGACAAAACGAGACTGCATCACCCCCTATTTCCGCTCGACTTCATCGATAACATTCAATAAGATTAACACATTTTCTCTAATTTTTCAAATTTTTACTTGCATACTATTTAACTCTCAAGTTCAATTTCAGTTGTCACCCTTTAGGCTTTAAAAAAGATAAAAACGAATATCTTTGTATGGAACTGTGAGATTCACAGTTTCAGTGACACAATGTTTGGTGTTTGGCTCCTGTGTGTGTGCGCGAGATAGGAAGAAGATAGGGATAGAGGAGACATGGAAGAGAGCAATATCGCTCCGCCAGTGCAGAGTCCGATACTGGTATGCTGGTGGAAGGTACAGTTAACGCGGACCGTAATGCAAACTCAGTAAATATATGCAAAAGTTTTGAAAATCACAAAAAATATATTCAAACACTTACGTCGTCAATGCTACTTCAGGATAGGGAATCCCTTGGCCTTGATGACCACCTGGAGATTCTTTGCGACATAATTGGCCAAATTCTGACAATGGGAAGCAGAAATTCCCTCTCACACCTTCTGGATGGCCAACTCAAGCTAGGAAATGGTAGAGATGTCCTCCTGACGAAGACGTGCCTTCATGATGCCCCATAAGTTTTCTATGTGGGAAATGTTGGGTGACAAACCAGGATGATTTTCTATGTAGTCAACTTCGCTATCATTAAGTCACATTTGGCCGTCCATGAGGTGTGGCAAGGGGCGACGTCCTGCTGAAGAATCTCACATCCGTTTTATGGGAAACACCCTTGCTCTCATTTACACAAAGGGTCCCTTCGTCGGTCCAAAGCACCTTGTGTCATTGAACAAGGTCCCAGTCTTTATGGTCTCTGGCAAATTGGACATGATGGACCCTTTGTCAAGCATTGACGAGGAGCTTGACACGTGTTTTCACTTTAGTTTAGAGTATTTAAATTAACGCTTCTGAATATTTTCCTGTATTATCCTGATGGACATGCCACCAAGAAGCTTAGACTTTTTTCTAATTCCTTAGCAGTTATAGGAGGGTTAAAGTTCAGCTGACGATTTACAAGCCTTAGAGCACTAGGCGAAATCTTGAGGATCTTGCCTCAAGCATGTTTGTGGAGGGTTGCACTTTCATCACCTCCATCCCCCATTTTTGTAGGAGCCGTGACACAGTACTTTCAATTCAGTGACCTGTGCTTATCTTATCACAGTGCCGTGCCCCTGCAGACGTTGGCGACCATGGATTGTTATTTCTCAATTTTTCCCGCCACTTTATGCAGTTCAGTTACTTTCACAATGATGCCACGAACTGTGTGATTTCCAGCAGTGAAATCAAAGGTAGGGAAAGCCTTAAAAGTGCGAGAAAACCGTCAGAAAATTCGAAAGGACTCGCTGACACGCGAGAAAAAAAAAATAGAAAAAAAAAGCCCCACTGAAGACCAGTCAAGAAGTACTTCCTCATGTTATGATATTACTGTTTTACATTGGTTGTGAAGCTGGCAAGTGAAGTAATGTGGAGGTAACAGTACATCTGAACTTTCGGGTTCATATGTCACATTTAGGACAGGGGAAACCTTCACACAAAAAAACATTTGGGGATGGTATAAAGTTACATTCGCCACTACAACTATATTCCGCAGAGAATGTAAAAAGCTTTCTGAATGCAATGTTGCACAAGGAGATTGTAATTTTTAGACCTACATCAGACTTCCACACTCTAAAGGATGTGGAATACTTTCTAAATCTGAGAAGGGGGAAGGAGGTATGTGGACGAAGGCAGCCCAGTTCATGGCCTGCTCTTAGCACGCGCCAAGTCCCCCAATTTAAGATTTTACAACAGGCGTTCCTAGAGGTATGGATATAATCCGACTTTACTATTACAGAGTGCAACTTTTTGACTAAATGATATGCAAGATTCAAATCAAAGGTATTCGATTAAGTGGTCAAATGATAACTGAGTACAATAGATATATTCTTACACTAACTTAGACCGCACGGCTGCTACAACTACACGTTAGTAACTTGTCTATTTTCGCTTCCTGTTTTTCTTTCTCTATCATGAGATGATATGTGCACTACATGACAACAGATTACAGTCTCCTAACACATAATTTCCATTCTTGCCTCCCTGAACACTGGGTTGTGAAGAGGTTCTATGGGGAGTGAGAGCGAGACAGGGTGATAGGAAGACCACTGCAGAAAAGCCCACGCTAAGTAAACCATAATTTTATGACCAAATAACTATCTTTCAACTCTACTTTTTGGCATCCACTTTTCTTTCTTTCTGGAAGTTTGGCTGGCTGTTTAAAAAAAAAAAAAGTTGACTGGGCCGTTCTAAAGAATTGTTGTTTCTTAGTGAATTATCGATAGGAATATTTTCAAGGATTTACATATTGTGTGTGTGTGCGTGGGTTGGGAAGGGTGGGGGTGGGGGTGGGGGGTGGAGAGAGAGAGAGAGAGAGAGAGAGAGAGAGAGAGAGAGAGAGAGAGAGAGAGAGAGAGAGAGAGAGAGTCTAGATTGAAGGTAATTTAGATGATTATGTAGGAGTACACACACATACACACACACACACACACACACACACACACACACACACACACACACACACACACACCGCTTAATGTAGTGGTTAGCACGCTCGGCTCACAACCGAGAGGACCCGGGTTCGAGTCCCGGGCGCAGCGAGGCAAATGGGCAAGCCTCTTAATGTGTATCTAGCCCCTGTTCACCCAGCAGCAAATAGGTACCAGATATAATTAGAGGGATTGTAGCCTCGCTATCCCGATATGTAGTGTGTGATGTGGTCTTAGCCCTAGCCGTATACCGGTCTATGATCTCTGAGCTAACTCCGCAGGAAAGGGATGGCCGGATGACCAGCAGGCGACTATGGTGAATAACAAATAAAATTCTTTTCTTTTTAGGCACCCTATATTGGACCGGTGGGACAGACGCCTTTCGCCATGGATACTGGGTCTACCTAATGACAGCTCAGCCCGTCATGCCCTTACACTGGGTTGGAGGGAATACGTCCAATCCACGCAGCCTCGATAATCAACCTGATTCCGACATCCATCATTGTGCAGGTCTGACATCCCAAGGCCTCACTCCGCGCCCATGCACTCAGCGTCACCGTTACATATGCCACGTTATGTGAAGTGGTCTCAGCGCACCATGCATTAAGTGCATATACATTCGGCCCTCGATTTAACGGACTAAGAGAGGGGAAGATAGCCTGTTACTTGAGAAAACCTACTTAACGACAAATATCAGTATACAAAAAATAATGATGTGACATAACCAAGTACTTTGCCTTTAAGTTAAACCATTAAAATAATTGTTTGGTTCACACGTTTACGTTTTCTTGTCGGGGAGGCATCTTGTCACAAAACAAACACCATAATCAAAGCAGCAACGAACAATATATATACTCGTATGTAGGAACTTTCTTCGAGAGACAAGCGTGTGTCGTGCTCTGGAACTTCTTGCATGTACGTTGCAATTGCATAATTGTGTAAGACTATCACTCAATATCAATAACCATGAGGTATGATAATATACACTGCTTACATTTTCTCATTTAATTGACTTATAATTAAGTACACAAGTCCTTACTTCAGCAACCAGCTGATAACTTCCAATTCACTTAACACACAATATCCCCAAAGTTCTCTTCAAGTCTCTCATCACAATTCAACTCAATATACTTCACACACAATATTATCAAAGTTTCTCATCAAATCTCTCTTCAAATCTCTCTTCAGATATATCCCACATCAATGCACGTAACACCCAATGCTATCAACGCTTCTTATCAAATCTCACATCAACATTTAACTCCAGATAACTCAATATCAATGTCAAAATACATTTCACACCAATATACGTAACTCACGATATTATCAATGTTTCTTCTCAAATCTCTCTTCAATATTCAACTCAAAATAATTCAATGTTAGTGTCACAGTAAAATCCACACCAACACATATAAAATCAAATACAACACCTTAACTCTAAGCATCCTAATAATATAACATCCTGACCAGTATTTTCCTCCTTACACTTCATAAACACAACAAATAAATTAGACCGCATTACCAACATTCAAAACTCCACTTAGTGATACAAATTTATGTGTCTCCATGTCGCCCCTGACCCTCCTCTGGTCAGGGAAGCTGCGACCTCCTCAGCTCTCTCTCTCTCTCTCTCTCTCTCTCTCTCTCTCTCTCTCTC
>CM035198.1:1598047-1642770 GCA_020233015.1 Callinectes sapidus | reverse complement strand
ACTACTACTGCTGCTGCTACTGCTGTTGCTACTTCTACTGCTGCTGCTGCTGCTACTACTGCCACTACTACTACTACTACTACTACTACTACTACTACTACTACTACTACTACTACTACTACTTCTACTACTACTACTACTACTGCTGCTGGTGCTGGTGGTGGTGATGGTGGTGGTGGTGGTGGTGCTCCAGCTGCTATTATTATTATTATTATTATTATTATTATTATTATTATTATTATTATTATTATTATTATTACTTCTACTACTACTATTATTACTACTACTACTACTACTGCTGCTGCTGCTGCTGCTGCTGCTGCTGTTGCTACTACTATGTACTACTACTACTACTACTACTACTACTACTACTACTACTACTACTGCTACTACTACAACTACCACTAATACTATTATCACTGTCATTATTGTTAGCATTATTATTATTATTATTATTATTATTATTATTATTATTATTATTATTATTATTATTATCGTTACTATTACTACCACTACTTCACTTTCTATTACCACCACCAGCATCACCACCACCACTACTACTACAACTACTACTACTACTACTAATACCACTACTTCTACTGCTACTACTGCTACTACTACTACTACTACTACTACTACTACTACTACTACTACTACTACTACTACTACTACTACTACTACTACTACTACTACTACTACTACTACTACTACTACTACTACTACTACTACTACTACTACTACTTTTTTTATGTAGAAGGGAGGCGGCCAAGGGCAACAAAAATAAAACAAAAAAGCCCACCGAAGTGCCAGGCCCTGGTAAAGTTCAGATTCATTAGTGTCTTGATATATCCCTCTTGAAAGAGTTCAAGTCATAGGCAGATAGAAATACAGAAGCAGGGAGAGAGTTCCAGAGTTTACTAGAGAAAGGGATGAAAGAATGAGAATACTGGTTAACTCTTACATTAGAGAGGTGGACAGAATAGGGGTGAGAGGAAGAGGTAAGTAAGTCTGTTGCAGCGAGGCTGCGGGAGCACGGGAGGTATGCAGTTAGGAGGATCAGAAGAGCAGTTAGCATGAAAATAGCAGTAAAAGAGAGCAAGAGAGGCAACATTGTGGCGATGAGAAAGAAGCTGAAGACAGTCAGACAGAGGAGAGGAGTTGATAAGACGAAAATCTTTTGATTCCACCCTGTTCAATAGAGCTGTATGAGTGGAGCCTCCCAAACATGTGAAACATATTCCATACATGGACGGATGAGGCCCCTGTATAGAAACAGCCCAGAGCACCGAACTTCATAGAAGCTGTTTTAGCTAAAGAGTAGATGTGAAGTTTCCAGTTTGGATTACAAGTAGAGGATATACAGATAATGTTTAGTGTAGGAGAAGCTGACAGTTGAGTGTCATTGAAGAAGAGGGGATAGTTATTTGGTAGGTTGTGTCGAGTTGATAGGTGGAGGAATTGAGTTTTTCAGGAAATAAACAACACTAAATTTGCTTTGCCCCAATCAGAAATTTTAGAGAGATCAAAAGCGTCCTGAGGCTTCCCTGCGTGAGCTGCGTACTTCCTTAAGGGTTAGTCGTTGGTGGTATCTACAGCATAGGAGAGGATAGGGCAAGAAGTTTGGTTTAGAAGAGCATTGATGAATAATAGGAAGAGAGTGGGTGATAGGACAGATCCTTGAGGAACACCGCTGTTAATAGATTTAGGGGAAGAACAGTGACCGTCTACCACAGCAACAATAGAACGATCAGAAATGAAATTTGAGATTAGGTTGCAGAGAGAAGGCTTGAAGCTGTAGTAGGGTAGTTTGGAAATTAAAACTTTGTGCCAGACTCTATCAAAAGCTTTTGATATGTCTAAAGTTACAGCAGAAGTTTCACCAAAATCTCTAGAAGAGAATGACCAAGACTCAGTAAGGAAAGCCAGAAGATCACCAGTAGAGCGGTCTGTCAGAGGAGAGGAGGTGATAAAACGAAAAGCTTTTGATTCCACCCTGTTCAATAGAGCTGTATGAGTGGAGCCTCCCCAAACATGTGAATCATACTCCATAGTTCCCTGCGTGGGGGGGAGGGTGGGGAAGGTAGCTCCCCCCCCCACCCGGGCAGTGGATGATTTTTATTTTCTTGCAAATTCCGAGTAGGTTTTGAACCCACTCTTCCCTCGCGCCAATCCAAATTTCATCACTCTACCCACTGGGCCTCTGTGGACGGATGAGGCCCCTGTATAGAGTTAGCAGGCGGTTGGGAGGTGAGTAAAACTGGCGGACACAGCTCAGAACACCTAACTTCGTAGAAGCTGTTTTAGCTAGAGAGGAGATGTGAAGTTTCCAGTTTAGATTACAAGTAAAGGATAGACAGATAATGTTCAGTGTGGAAGGTGACAGTTGAGTGTCATTGAAGAAGAGAGGATAGTTATTTGGAAGGTTGTGTCGATTTGATAGGTAGAGGAATTGAGCTTTTGAGGCATTGAACAACACTGAATTTGCTTTGCCCCAATCAAAAATTTTAGAGAGATCAAAAGTTGTGCGTCCTGAGGCTTCCCTGCGTGAGTTGCGTACTTCCTAAAGGGTTAGTCGTTGGTGGTATCTTAAGCATAGGACACGATAGGGAAAGAAGTTTGGTTTAGAAGATCATTCATGAATAATAGGAAGAGAGTGGGTGATAGGACAGATTCTTGAGGAACACCACTGTTAATAGATTTAAGGGAAGAACAGTGACCGTCTACCACAGCAACAATAGAACGATCAGAAATGAAATTTGAGATTGAGTTGCAGAGAGAAGGCTAGAAGCCGTAGGAGGGTAGTTTGGAAATTAATGCTTTGTGCTAGACTCTATCAAAAGCTTTTGATATGTCTAAAGTTACAGCAAAAGTTTCACCAAATTCTCTAGAAGAGAATGACCAAGACTCAGTAAGGAAAGCCAGAAGATCACCAGTAGAGTGGTCTGTCAGAGGTGAAAAGTTGATAAAATGAAAAGCTTTTGTTTCCACCATGTTCAGTAGAGCTGTATGAGTGGAGGCTCTCCAAAGATGTGAATCATACTCCATAGTTCCCTGGGTAGGGGGAGGGTGGGGAGGGCAGCTCGCCCCCCCCCCCTTTTGGGCAGTGGATGATTTTTATTTTTTGCAAGTTATGAGTGGGTGTTGAACCCACTCTTCCCTCGCGCCAATCCAAATTTCATCACTACCCACTGGGCCTCCATGGACGGATGAGGCCCCTGTATAGAGTTAGCAATTGGGGAGGTGAGAAAAACTGGCGGAGACAGCTAAGAACACCTAACTTCATAGAAACTATTTTAGCTAGAGAGGAGATGTGAGGTTTCCAGTTTAGATTACAAGTAAAGGATAGATTGAGAATGTTCAGTGTAGGAGAAGGGGACAGTTGAGTGTCATTGAAGAAGAGGGGATAGATATTTGGAAGGTTGTGTCGAGTTGATAGGCGGAGGAATTGAGATTTTGAGGCATTGAACAACACTAGGTTTGTTTTGCCTCAATCAGCAACTTTAGAGAGATCAGAAAATAGGCGTTCTAAGGCTTCCCTGCGTGAGCTGTGTACTTCCTGAAGGGTTGGTCGTCTATGGAAAGACGTAGAAAAGTGCAAGGTGGTATCATCAGCATAGGAGTGGATAGGGCAAGAGGTTTGGTTTAGAAGAGCATTGATGAATAATGGGAAGAGAGTGGGTGATAAGACAGACACTTGAAGAACACAACTGTTAATAGATTTGGGGGAAGAACAGTGACCGCCTATCACAGCATCAATAGAACGATCAGAAAGGAAACTTGAGATGGAGTTGCAGAGAGAAGGATAGAAGTCGTGGGAGGGTAATTTGGAAATTAAAGCTTTCTGCTAGACTCTATCAAAAGCCTTTGATGTCTAGAGCTACAGCAAACGTTTCACAAAAATCTCTAAAAGATGATGACCAAGACTCAGTAAGGAAAGCTAGAAGATTACCAGTAGAACGGCCTTGACGGAAGCCATACCGGCGATCAGATAGAAGATTGTGAAGAGATAGATGTTTAAGAATCTTCTTCTTGAGAATAGATTAAAAGATTTTAGATAAGCAGGAGATTAAAGCAATAGGACGGTAGTTTGAAGGATGAGAACGGTCACCCTTTTTAGGAACAGGCTGAATGTAGGCAAACTTCCAGCAAGAAGGAAAGGTAGATGTAGATCGACATAGTTGAAAGAGTTTGACTAGGCAAGGTGCAAGCACGGACGCAAAGTTTCAGAGAACAATAGGAGGGACCCCATCAGGCCCATAAGCTTTCCGAGGGTTTGAGCGAAGATTTCAGCTTTAGAGATAGATGAGATGACATTGGTGCCATCAGGTTGAACTAAAGGAGGGAAAGATGAAGAAGTAAATTTGTTGAAGATGTTTTTGGCTGGATGCCAGAAGTCTCAAGGTGATTTATATCTGGAAAAACCTTGATACTTTCTATGAATGAAGGAGTTTTTGGCAAGTTGAAGAACAGACTTAGCATGATTCTGGGCAGAAATATAAAGCGCACGAGACTCGGGTGATGGAACGCTTAAGTAACTTTCGTGGGCCACCTCCCTATCATGGATAGCACGATAGCAAACCGTGTTAAACCAGGGTTTGGAAGGCTTAGGTCGAGAGAAAGAATGAGGAATATACGCCTCCATCCCAAACACTATCACCTCTCTTATGCGCTCAGCACACAGAGATGGGTCCCTGACACGGAAGCAGTAATCATTCCAAGTAAAATCAGCATAATACCTCCTCAGGTCTCCCCAACTAGCAGAAGCAAAACTCCAAAGGCCCTCCGCTCTGGAGGATCCTGAGGAGAGATTGGAGAGATAGGACAAGATACAGATATGTGATTGTGATCGGAGGAACCCCACGGAGAAGAAAGAGAGACAGCATAAACAGAAGGATTAGAGGTTAGAAAAATGTCAATAATGTTGAATGTATCTCCAAGATGGTCAGGAATACGAGTAGGGTGTTGCACCAGTTCCTCTAGGTCATGTAGGGTAGCAAAGTTATAGGCAAGTTCACCAGGATGGTCAGTGAAGGGAGAGGAAAGCCAAACCTGGTGGTGAACATTGAAGTCTCCAAGAATGGAGATCTCCTCAAAAGGAAAGAGAGTCGGAGTGTGCTCCACTTTAGAAGTTAGATAGTCAAAGAATTTTCTATAGTCAGAGGAGTTAGGTGATGGATATACAGCACAGAAAAATTTAGTTAGAGATTGACTCTGAAGTCAAAGCCAGATGGCGGAAAACTCAGAAGATTCAAGAGCATGGGCGCGAGAGCAAGTTGCAGACATAGACACAACATCCATATTTGGAATGCAAATGAGGATAGAGAAAGTAGGAGGGAACAAAAAAGGGGTTACTGTCAGTTGCCTCAGACACCTGTGTCTCAATGAGGAGAAGAAGATGAGGTTTAGTGGAGGAGAGGTGGTGTTCTACAAACTGAAAATTAGATCGAAGACTGCAAATGGTACAGATGTTGATAATGAAAAATGTGAAAGGGGTGTCAAGACACTTAGGGTCGATACCAGAAGAGCAGTCCGACCTGGGGACATTTATGGTCCCCTCCCCAGAAGGGGACTCCGAGGCTGGTGTATGTAGGACTCGACATATTTAATTAAAATTTTGAGTGAAGAATGTTTGTGTAACTAGGTGCATGTAGCTTTGCGTGGAGGAAGAGGTTGCCTTTAGAGAGCAGGTTGTGACTACCCCCTTGTGTAAGACACAAAGGGAAATGTTCAGTGAGATCACACTGGTTTTGATGATAAGCTCAAAGCACCCCCTGATCCCGTGCCTTAGACCTCCCTGGGAGTATTTATCGTTTCGGAAGGTGTCTACTGCCTCCTCCTGCCTCCGCCCTATCTATACCTGATGTATAGCTAAATTGTATTTTGTTGTATGTATATAATATATATATATATATATATATATATATAATATATATATATATATATATATATATATATATAATATATATATATATATATATATATATATATATATATATATATATATATATATCATCTCTTCTGCAAGGGCAAAAGGAACAAGGCTTTGATTCCAATAGATCCTGCTCCTCTCAAGGATGACGAGATGTTCAATGAGGTTTGACACGTCCCATGATCATGTCCCAGTTATCCAAGACCGACAGAACTGCCTGCACTGCAAGAAAAAGGAGCATATCATCCGCTCCAGCATTGTCTGCCAAGTCTGCAAGGTGCACCTTGCATCCAGAAACTGACCTTGAAAATCCGTTATATTGCAATTATTTAATTTTTTTTATGACTTTTTTTATATTAAATACAATGAGACTACTTTCATCTTGTGTGTTTTTTTACCATTCTATTTACATTTTTAATATTACCCCCATTATGGAGTTTTGTACCCCTAGACAGGCAAGTGACAATATTAAATTTTGATCATCAATGTTGATTTACAGCGTAAATATGAAAAATTTCTCAAAACTTCCACAAGTAAAATTAAGTTACAAATAGGTATAGTTTCATATTCTATATAAAAAAATTGATTACACAAGTATTTTTAACTTCACAAGTATTTCTAACTTCACAATCTTCTATTTCATAGCCAGCATGGCTTTCTTCAAGGCCGCTCTACTGGTGATCTTCTGGCTTTCCTTACTGAGTCTTGGTCATCCTCTTTTAGAGATTTTGGTGAAACTTTTGCTGTAGCTTTAGACATATCAAAAACTTTTGATAGAGTCTGGCACAAAGCTTTAATTTCTGTCGTGCCCTGCAATTTCTTGCATGCACGTTGCAATTGCATAGTTGTGTAAGACTATCACTCAATATCAATAACCACGAGGTATGATAATATACACTGCTAATATTTTATCATTTAATTGACTTAATAGCTAAGTACACAAGTTATTAAACTAAGCCTTATTCCAGCAACCAGCTGATGACTTCCAATACACATAACACAATATCCCCATGGTTCTCTTCAAGTCTTTCCTCACAATTCAACTCAATATACTTCACACACAATATCATCAAGTTTCCCACCAAATCTCTCATCAAAATTCTATTCCATATAATTCAATATCAATGTCAAATATATCCCACATCAATGTATGTAACACCCAATGTTTTCAACACTTCTCATCAATCTCACATCAACATTTAACTCCACATAATTCACTATCAATGTCGAAATACATCTCACGCCAATATACGTAACACACGATATTATTAATGTTTCTCATCAATCTCTCTTCAATATTTAACTCCAGATAATTCACTATCAATGTCGAAATACATCTCACACCAATATACGTAACACACGATATTATTAATGGTTCTCATCAATCTTTCTTCAATATTCAACTCAAAATAATTCAATGTTAATGTCACAGCAAACTCATACCAACACATATAAAATCAAACACAACACATTAACTCTGAACATCCTAATAATATAACATCCTAAAGACTATTTTCCTCCTTACATTTCATAAACACAACAAATGAATTAGACTGCATTACCAACATTCAAAACTCCACTTACTGATACAAGTTTATGTGTCTCCACATCGCCCCTGACCCTCCTCTGGTCAGGGAAGCTGCGACTTCCTCAGCTTTTTTTCTCTCTCTCTCTCTCTCTCTCTCTCTCTCTCTCTCTCTCTCTCTCTCTCTCTCTCTCTCTCTCTCTCTCTCTCTTTCTCTCTCTCTCTCTCTCTCTCTCTCTCTCTCTCTCTCAACAATCTGTTTCTAAAAAGTCGCTCTTCTCTCCGTTACATCTCATTTTATATTTTTCAGTTGTCACATATTTTCCTCAGAAAAACTATCCTTATAACTAAGGTCGAATATTCTATACATTTCACATACTCCAACATGCAGTAATTACATCTCTTACAAAGACACGCCCACTGCGGTATGGGAGCGGAGTTAAGACAATGCATCTCTCAAAGTTAGGCTTATAACTGTCCCCTCTCCCATGTTTACAGTTGCTTCTGGTTTCCCAGGACCAAACATCTCATTTTCCCTATCTCTCTGTGTTTACTTCTGGATCATGTCTGCAGTGCCCTCTCATAAAATGGTCACGCTTTTGGGGACCTTCCCATCAATCCTTGCCAAGTTTTCATCTCCTACCTACTCTGGTACTGTTATTATACTATTTCTTTTCTTATTTCTTTTTCTCTCGTTTCTTCTCTCTTCTTTTATCCGTGCCAGGGTACCACATACCCCCGTCCCCAGTAGTGCGTCCCGCCGCTACAACTAATGTGAGAGTATTTTGGGGTGTGCAGCTACCTTAACATCAGTGAGGGGGCCAACTGTGACCTGGACAGGCACAGACCTTGCCAAGCGTAGGACATCATAGGGACGGTAGTTATAGTACACCACCATGCCTACAACAAGGATCCCCATGGGCAGCAACATCCATGGCCATTTCTCTCACTCTTGCCAGTTGAATTCCGTCATGATGGACTGCTTCCTTGACAGCTGTACATTGTCAATATATTGGGGCATAGACCAGGGCTCAAGATCAAACTGTCGGGAAGACTCATATTAGTGGAATTCACAATACAAAAATACTCCCAGATGGAGAAGGCAAGTGGAGTGGAAAAGGATTAAGGCTTTATAATCAATGGTGCTTCATTCATATATGTGGAAGAAGCCAGAAGAGAGAATATTTTACTATATATACAACATCCTTGATTTACTTTCATAAGTCCAGTACCATTAACATGTGTAGTTGTAGGAATGCAGAAGTTTTGACAAGTCATAGTAGTTGTTAATCGAGTACCTTTATCATATATATATATATATATATATATATATATATATATATATATATATATATATATATATATATATATATATATATATATATATATCAATAACTATAACACATATTACAATCATGAAAACCACTGGACAAGAATAATTTGTTTCTTGCCTTATTTATCATCCAATATTTCTTTGAGGGGTTATTCACTAGAAAAACATCTACTTTAGAAAAAGGAAATGGAAGGGAGTCATTCTGAAGACATCAAAAGGTGTCAACTGAAATCCCTCATAAAGGAACGAGTAAGTGGGAGCTTAAATTGTGTAATGCAGTCTTATGGATCACTCTAAAGAAGTTCTGTGTAATCCCAAAATTCTGGTTTTGGAGGAAATAGTAACTCATATTTAGCTAATATCTCATCTAAAATTTTCAATACAGAGGCATTTGTAGTAATATCTGGAGAAAAGTTTGTTTCCATAAATTCTTGTAATCTTATTTTAAAATTAATATGATCAGTTGCAATGGATGTCAAAGTGAACTCTACACACCATAATATTTCCAATGATATAACTGAGTACTGATTCTGTTCAATATCTGACTTCATTAGATGCATAAATGTTTGAGAGATATGGGTAACAGTCTCCAGTTTCTATAACACTTGCTGGACATTGGTTAATTCCTTGAAAATAACATTAATAACCTTAGAGTGAACATTGAGAATTTTTCTTTCTTCTTTAGTTAAGGTATACTCTAAATGCAACATTTGTGGATGAATCAATCTGAGCTCATATATCTGCTCCAACAAGAGTGTTAGCCCGAGTCTCCACAAAATTAATGAAATTCTTAGTTTTTCCTTGTGAAGTGGAATTATAACCATTATTGCTTAATTATTCAGTATAAAATCTTGTATATTATCTTGCAAATTTTCTTTTAACTTTTCTGAAATAACATAACATGTTTGGCTATCAGATGTAATCTGGTCCTTTCATTTCATTGAACTCATCTAGTATACTTTGAGTTAAATTTTTTGGCCTTCCTTATAGATTCATAAATGTCATCCAGTCTCAGTAAAAAATCACACCAAATGAGCTTGTCTCTTTACAACGAGATAATAAGTGGGGTAAAATTTAATTTTTGAATGATCTCCAACATAGTTTTATAGTCTGTAAAGAATATCTTATCATATCACTTATTCTTATTATATTCTAGAGGCATATTTATCAATATCAATTTAATACTTGGAACATTTTTCTTGACCGTAACTATATGGGTCTGAATCACTGGATTCTCCTTTAGATTCTTTCTCTACTCTCTCAGTAATATTTTCATTATCTTACCAATATCATTATCTTCATCTGATAGTAATATAACATCTTCATCTGTATCTGTCCTCCCATTTGTATCTTCTGCCAAAAATATGGAAAGAGATCTACTATTTCACTGTTACCTTATATTCTTTTGGCTTACCTGGTTTACGTATAAGATATGCCCTTCCAACATTTTGATTCACTTGTGGTATCTATATCACTCCCTCATAATTAGATTTTTTTCTCTATCAGCTTGTAATGTTTTTTGTATTTCTAGTTCTAGTACTTCTAATTCTAACCTTATATCACTCTCTCTGTAACTTTTTGTTTCAACTTACAGTGGGTCTAGGCTGTCACTGCTCTATGGACATAACTGTATCACCAATTTTAATTTTCCTTATTTAAATTCTTTTAGATTGAGCCTTTCCAGTCATACCTTCAGTTTCTTTTAAATATTTTTGATATCTTGCCTACACTCTATTAACTTTTACTGCCATTTTTTGTTTAAAATCCTCAATATTATATCAACCTTTTTTTCCCTTTATCTGTAGCTAATATATATCAAGTACTCTATATGTTCCTATCACACAATCAAAAATATCTTTGCAATTTCCACAGCTGTCCTACTCCTAAGTGTTTTTTTCACTAAATATCTAGTAAGCACATCCATAACAACAAACAATGTATATATCTGTTATCTGATTCTCCCATTGCTCCAATGAGATCTATTTATTGCTCTGGAATGGTCTTTCTATGTCTGAATATCGTTTCAGTGGTGCTGAGGCATCCCCCAACTCCTTTGAAACGAGTACACGAGACAATATTGGCAATAATTCTTCAATATCCTTTTCATTTTTGACCAATAAGCCATTTTATGACACCTGTTTAAGGTAACTTGTACACCCCCAAGCCCTGCAGTGGCAAGGAGTGTCCCAGGTGCATCTCAGCTGTTATATATGATTCCAGAATCAATATCTGAAGCGTCTATTCTCCATATACATTATTTGTTACTCTTTACAACACATTACCTTCTAAAGACAGATCTGCTATTTTCATCCTTTTATATATATTTTCTTTCTATATTGTGCTTCCTTAACTTTCTCTTCATCTCTATCCGATTCAAATATCCTTCCAAGGTATTCTTTTCACCAACATGTAATACTCAATATCCATTCAATATTTCTCATCTTCATATGTTCCATATCCCTACAATATCTCACAATATTCCGTCAATATCTCACAATATATCTTCAATGTCTCACAATATCTTTCAATATTTCACACAATATAATTCAATATCTCACAATATTCTTTTCAATATTTCACACAATATTTCTCAATATCTCACAAATATTCCTTCAACATCTCACAAATATTCCTTTAACACCTCACAAATATTCCTTCAGTATTTCACAAATATTCCTTCAATATTTCACACAATATTTCTCAATATCTCACAAATATTCCTTCAATATCTCAAAACTTCATATATTTCACAACTTTCCTTCAATATCTCACCACTTCATATATTCCATATTTTCCAATACCTCCCCAATTCCATATATTCAATATCTCACCCACTATATGTATTCAGTATCCACCAGATATCTCACCCTCTTCATATTTTCAATATCCATTGAATATTTCACCCACTTCATCATTATATCCAATATCCTTCAATTCCAATCCACCATATGTTTCTTCTTTTTCTGATATAACCATTCCAGGCTCATCTACATCATATATCTCTTGTTCCCTCAATCTATATAATGGTCAGCCACCTTATTAACATTTCCAGAAATATAATCCACATTGATATCAATAACTACTACTAATTTGCATTTGAATTGGTAATAACCAATGGGCAGTTATATGTCAGAACAAAAATTTGATATCCTAGGCACAAATCCCTATTTATCTGAAATCCATAATTATGCAAGAGCTTCCCTCTCAATTTTGCTACAATTCAGTTCAGCTTTATATAACTTTCTACAAAAAAAAATTGTTTAACTTCTTTTTTTTTCTTTTTTTTTATGTAGAAGGGAGGCGGCCAAAGGCAACAAAAATAAGACAAAATAGCCCACTCTAGTGCCGGTCCCTGGAAAGTCCATAATCAGTAGCCAAAAGAAGAATGGGATAAGTGTCTTGATACCTCTCTCTTGAAACAGTTCAAGTCATAGACAGGTGGAAATACAGAGGCAGGGAGGGAGTTCCAGAGTTCACCAGAGAAAGGGATGAAAGACTGAGAATACTGGTTAACACTTGCATTAGAGAGGTGGACAGAATAGGGGGGAGAGGAAGAAGCAAGTCTTGTGCAGCGAGGCCGCGGTAGCAGGGGAGGCACGCAGTTAGCGAGATCTGAAGAGCAATTAGCATGAAAATAGCGGTAAAAGAGAGCAAGAGAGGCAACATTGCGACGATGAGAAAGAGGCTTAAGACAGTCAGTCAGAGGAGAGTTGATAAGACGAAAAGCTTTTGATTCCACCTTGTTCAAAAGAGCTGTATGAGTGGAGCCTCCCCAAACATGTGAAGCATACTCCATACATGGGCGGATGAGTCCCCTGTATAGAGTCAGCAGTTGGGGAGGTGAGTAAAACTGGCGGAGACGGCTCAGAACACCTAACTTCATAGAAGCTGTTTTAGCTAGAGAGGAGATGTGAAGTTTCCAGTTTAGATTACTAGTAAAGGATAGACCAAGAATGTTTAGTGTAGGAGAAGGGGACAGTTGAGTGTCATTGAAGAAGAGGGGATAGTTATTTGGAAGGTTGTGTCGAGTTGATAGGTGGAGGAATTGAGTTTTTGAGGCATTGAACAACACATGGTTTGCTTTGCCCCAATCAGAAATTTTAGAGAGATCAGAAGTTAGGCGTTCTGAGGCTTCCCTGCGTGAGCTGTGTACTTCCTGAAGGGTTGGTCGTCTATGGAAAGACGTGGAAAAGTGCAAGGTGGTATCATCAGCATAGGAGTGGATAGGGCAAGAAGTTTGGTTTAGAAGATCATTGATGAATAATAGGAAGAGAGTGGGTGATAGGACAGATCCTTGAGGAACACCACTGTTGATAGATTTAGGGAAGAACAGTGACCGTCTACCACAGCAGCAATAGAACGATCAGAAAGGAAACTTGAGATAAAGTTGCAGAGAAAAGGATAGAAGCCAAAGGAGGGTAGTTTGGAAATTAAAGCTTTGTGCCAGACTCTATCAAAAGCTTATGATATGTCTAGGGCCACAGCAAAAGTTTCACCAAAATCTCTAAAAGAGGATGACCAAGACTCAGTAAGGAAAGCCAGAGGATCACCAGTAGAGCGCCCTTGGCGGAAGCCAAACTGGCAGTCAGATAGAAGATTGTGAAGTGATAGATGTTTAAGAATCTTCTTGTTGAGAATAGATGAAAAAAACTTTAGATAAGCAGGAGATTAAAGCAATAGGACGGTAGTGTAAAGGATTAGAATGGTCACCCTTTTTAGGAACAGGCTGAATGTAGGCAAACTTCCAGAAGGAAGGAAAGGTAGATGTAGATAGAGTTGAAAGAGTTTGACTAGGCAAGGTGCAAGCACGGAGGCACAGTTGCAGAGAACAATAGAAGGGACCCCATCAGGTCCGTAAGCCTTCTGAGTGTTTAGGCCAGCGAGGGCATGGAAAACATCATTACGAAAGATTTTAATAGGTAGCATGAAGTAGTCAGAGGAGGGAGGAGAGGAAGGAACAAGCCCAGAATCATCCATAGTAGAGTTTTTAGCAAAGGTTTGAGCGAAGAGTTCAGCTTTAGAGATAGATGAGATGGCATTAGTGCCATCAGATTGAACTAAAGGAGGGAAAGATGAAGAAGTAAAGTTGTTGGAGATGTTTTTGGCTAGATGCCAGAAGTCTCAAGGGGAGTTAGATTTGGAAAGATTTTGACACTTTCATGGATGAAGGAGTTTTTGGCAAGTTGAAGAACAGAACAAACTTGGCATGATTCTGGGCAGAAGTATAAAGCACATGATACTCAGGTGATGGAAGGCTCAAGTACCTTTTGTGGACCACCTCTCTATCATGGATAGCATGAGAGCACGCTGTGTTTGGAAGGTTTAGGTCGAGAGAAAGAATGAGGAATGTATGTCTCCATGCCAAACACTATCACCTCTGTTATGCGCTCAGCACACAGAGACAGGTCTCTGTCACGGAAGCAGTAATCATTCCAGGGAAAATCAGCATAATACCTCCTCAGGTCTGCCCAACTAGCAGAGGCAAAATGCCAAAGGCACCTCCACTTTGGAGGATCCTGAGGAGGGATTGGAGAGATAGGACAAGATACAGATATGAGATTGTGATCGTAGGAACCTAACGGAGAAGAAAGTGTGACAGCATAAGCAGAAGGATTAGAGGTTAGGAAAAGGTCAAGAATGTTGTACGTATCTCCAAGACGATCAGGAATACGAGTAGGGTGTTGCACGAGTTGCTCTAGGTCATGTAGGATAGCAAAGTTATAGGCAAGTTCACCAGGATGGTCAGTGAAAGGAGAGGAAAGCCAAAGCTGGTGGTGAACATTGAAATCTCCAAGAATGGAGATCTCCGCAAAAGGAAAGAGAGTCAGAATGTGCTGCACTTTGGAAGTTAGGTAGTCAATGATATATATATATATATATATAAATATATGTGTGTGTGCGTGTGTACCACCAAGTATCAAATGATCAAACAATGGATAATGAGCCAAATAAAAATAGATATACGCTGGTAATGGTAATGCGAAATATTGCTCTAGATAAGACATAGTAAACATAGCCTCCTATTATTTTACAGTTTCTCTCTCTCTCTCTCTGTTCTAAATAAATAAGTGAAACAAAAATACTCTCTTCTGCTTGGTTCACAATAAATAAAGTACCGAAATATTAGTTCTGTGTAAGCCACAATAATATACACACCATACTATACAGCTGTGATGAATCAAAGAAACTTTATGGTGTCAGTTTAAAAAGTGAATTTCCAGAAGGCGTACAGCAGTTTACCGCTAAGCCACCCTGAAGGTGTACAGCAGTTTTCAGGTTAATATTATACTGTACCCTATTGCAAGTATAACCATATTTTACTCTCTCATGTATACTGTATATGCATATTGTACCATATTGTAGCCTATGAGTCTGTGTGGAAGACAATATAGGCTGTTTACTGTACAGTACAGAACTGTATTGCACTCAATTTTAAATGTCCGAACTTTTTCACTCTCCGGACATGGCCCAGTCTGTATTAGTCTGAAGAAACGAGGGCTGACTGTACTGCCAGAAATCCATTTTTGTGGTGAAAAATGCTTAGAAATATGGCAGCTGGTGGAAAACTCATGCGTCGCCTGTGTCTTCTGCCATGAGAGCTACCTACCAGTCAAAGTTGTCACTCTCCGGTTAAACACAGCTGTATCGGACAATCGTCCAAACCCAGAACATTGACCGAAGAATTGAAAGTCTGATGAATTAAAGTCCGAAGAAAGAAGGGCTGACTGTACCTTATAATGAGGACTTACTGAACCTTACTTGAACCTCTGCACATGGACATCCTCCCCACTGCTGCCATCACCTTTTCTTGATATCCAAAAAGATTTGTGGTGGTTAGTGAGTGAAAGATGCTAGCTCACCTAATTGTGTTCATTGATGTCACTACTGTGATGTCATGAGGAAAGGGAAAGGCAGCCAATCATAAGGTGACCACAGTCAGCACTTGTCAAAGTGCTTTCACCATGGGTACTGAACAAAAAGACAATGATTCCCCAATACAAAGACCTTAACCCTGGTGGAGGTGGTGTAGTGTTAGGGTTTTGATTTATTTCACCTAATTCGTTCTTTTCGGCTGTTCAAATTGTGAAAATTAGAATTAGGAGGCAATTTTTATCATTGAAATTAATGTAAAAACATTTAATCCGTTCCAGTTTATTTTAAATGTAAAATACTACACTTAACCCCCAGCTATTGTGAGAGATTTGTCCCTTAACATCGCTGCAATAGTTAAAAACCCAATAGCCATTGTTAAGAAGTACAGTGGTACCTCTTTATTCGAACACCCTTTGACTCGAACACCTCCCAATCCAAATACATTTGGCGAACAAATTTTGACCTCCGATCCGAACACAGCCTCTCAGTTCGAACACAAAAACACGTGGCGGCCGACGCCGCCTTCCCACCAGTCGGCTGGTCTCACTTGCATGTCTTCGCTGTGAACACCTCTCTCTCTCTATTGCGACTCGTGAATGACTTTCAAGTCACTCTGGCCCCTAGTTGTCTTGGTTACTCCAGCCCTCAACCCTGGTCACTTTCTACCTACCACCGCAGTCAATGCGGCCTTCTACTCTGGTCACTGGCAAACTTATTTACTAATGAAGATATATTTAACACTTTAAACAACCAATGAAGAATAAATTGTTAAATATCATTGTCATTTACGCAAACTACGATAATATAATAATTTGCATTTTTATACAATAATTTATACTTTTCTTGAAATAATTCATGTTGGAAATGATGCTGTGAGAATATATTCTACTTGAGAGAGAGAGAGAGAGAGAGAGAGAGAGAGAGAGAGAGAGAGAGAGAGAGAGAGAGAGAGAGAGAGAGAGAGGGGGGGGGTTGAGAAGGGAGAGAGGATGGTGAGTGGCTGGAGGAGGGAGAAGAGTAGGGGAGGGTGGCCTACTGGGTCTGTTTGCGTATCAAATGGGAGAGGATAAGGACGGAGGGAGGGGGAAGGGGGGTATACAACGCGATGTGTTCCTGTATTTAGTGAATGGGAGGGAGGCGGGGACCTGCGGGGAGGCTTGCCTAGTCTTCATCGGAACTCGGGAGTTTCATACCGAAGTAAATAAGTCTTTTGTTATGCCTGTTTGGCTTTTATTTTTATTGAATTTTTTTATTTTTTTTATTTACGCATTTCATGTCTGTGTTTACTTTATATTCTCAAAATGTGAAGGATATTTATGATTCATGATGAGATGAGGGGAAAACAAGGTGCCATGTTAAATCTTGTTGCCACTCTGGTGGGTCAGGACAAATTATATTTTTTTCAATTATTTGTTAACAATGGCTATTGTGTTTTTAGATATTTTTTAGGTATTTAGGTATTGCGGCGATGTTAATTTCTCACAATAGGTGGGGTTGAGTGTAGTAATTTTTATTTAAAATAAACTGGAACGGATTAAATGTTTTTGCATTATTTTCAATGGTAAAAAATGCTTTGTAATTCAAATTTTCGCAATTCGAACAGCCAAAAAGAACGAATTAAGTTCGAATCAAGAGGTACCACTGTAATGGGAAAAAATATAATTGGTCCTGGCCCACCAGAGTGGCAACATAATTTAACATATTGGCACCTTGTTTTTCCCTCATCTCATCATAATTCATAGATATCGTTCACATTTTGAGAGTATAAAGTAAACACAGAAATGAAATGCATAAAAAATTAGGCGTAACAAAAGACTTATTTACTTCGGTGTGAAACTCTTGAGTCCCGATGAGGCCTCCCCCGGATCCCCACCTCCCTCTCATGCACTAAATACGGGAAGAGATCGCTTAGTATTCCCCCCTCTCCCTCACTCTGTCCCTATCCATTCCCATTTGATACATAAGAGACTGAGTAGCCCCCCCTCCCCCCCACTTCCTTCAGCCACTCACCCTCTCTCTCTCTCTCTCTCTCTCTTTCCTTATCAAGTAGAACATATTCTCGCATCATCATTTCCAACAGGAATCATTCCCGGAAAAGTATAAATTATTGTACAAAACTGGAAATTATTGCATTATTGTAGTTTGTGCAGTTGACAATGATATTTAACAATTTATTCTTCATTGGTTGTTTAAAGTGTTTGGTATATCTTAAGTAAATAAGTTTGCCAGTGACCAGGAAAGAAGGCTGCATTGACTGGGATGGTAGGCCGGAAATGACCAGGGTTGGGGGCCATAGTAACCAAGGGAACTAGGTGCTGGAGTGACTTGAAAGCCATTCCCGAGCCGCAACAGCTCCAGTTGACGTGTGCGTTAGCCATTTCAATGTGTCTTTTTCTGCTCCTGTAATAGCTTTGAAATGCAGTAGTGAAACATTTGATAGCTGGGGGGATAGGTGTGTGTGTATATGTATATATATATATATATATATATATATATATATATACAGTGGTACATCTTGATTTGAACTTAATTCGTTCTTTTTGGCAGTTTGAATTGCGAAAATTTGAATTAGGAAGCAATTTTTACCATCGAAATTAATGTAAAAACATTTAATCCATTCCAGTTGATTTTAAGTAAAAAAAAAAAAAAAAAAAATACTGCTCTTTACCCCATCTATTGAAAGAAATTGGTCCCTTAACATCGCCGCAGTACTTAAGAACGCAATGGCCATTGTTAAGAAGTAATGGGAAAAAACAAAATTGGTCTTGACTCACCAGAGTGGCAACATGATTTAACATATTGGCACCTTGTTTTTCCCTCATCTCATCATAATTCATAGAATATCCTTTGCATTTTGAGAGTACAAAGTAAACACAGACATGAAATGCATAAAAGATAAATAAATACAATAAATAAAAAAAATGGCATAACAAAAAACTTATTTATTTCGGTGTGAAACTCCTGAGTCCTGATGAAGACTAGACAAGCCTCCCCCCATTTATTTCGGTGTGAAACTCCCGAGTTCCGATGAAGACTAGACAAGCCTCCCCCCGGGTCCCCGCCTCCCTCTCATGCACTGAATACAGGAACAGATCAAGTAGTATTCCCCCCTTTCCCCTCCCTCCAGCCTTATCATCTCCCATTCGATACGCAAACAGACCAAGTAGGCCGCCTCCCCTACCCCCACTCTCTCCCTCCTCCAGCCACTCGCCATCCTCTCTCCCTCCTCCCCCCCCCACTCTCTCTCTTTCCTGTCAAGTAGAATATATTCTCACATCATTTCCAGCAGGAATTATTTCAAGAAAAGTATAAATTATTGTACAAAACTGCAAATTATTGTATTATTGTACTTTGTGCAAATGACAATGATATTTAACAATTCGTTCTTCATTGGTTGTTTAAAGTGTTCAATATATCTTCATTAGTAAATAAGTTTGCCAGTGACCAGAGAAGAAGCTGCACTAGGGGCCAGAGTAACTTGAAAGCCTTTTACGAGAGAGAGAGGTGTTCACGACGGAGAAATACAAGCGAGACCGGTCGACTGGCGGGAAGGCGCATCGGGCGCACCGTGTTTTTTTTTTGTTCGAATTCAGAAGCTGTGTTTGGATTGGAGATCTAAATTGGTTCGCCAAATGTGTTCGGATTGGGAAGTGTTTGAGTCAAAGGCTGTTCGAGTCAAGAGGTACCACTGTATATATATATATATATATATATATATATATATATATATATATATATATATATATATATATATACACACATATGTATATATTGTATGCAGGTGTGTTTGTGTAACTTGTTGTTTGGGTGGCACAAAAGAACTCATGTGAGACGTATGTTGGCAACTCATGAAATTTTGTATGCAAGTGAAAAAAACTTAAGTTATTAATGTGTTTGGATTTTGGACCTCGCCTAAATTAAAAAATGCCTAAAACAAAGTTTTGTAAAAAAAGGTACTCGTATGAGTGAAATGTAAAACTTTCTCCCCAAAATAATTACACCTAGAGCCAGATTTTTATAACCACTTGTCCAGAACAACAGCCTTATGTTTTTTATGTGCATTGTGACTGATCAACATAGTCAAGAGAGACTCAGTTTAGCAATATGTGTGTCTAGACACATTATAATTTAAGCAACTTTCAAAGTTAGATATTTCTCTGCTTGAATGGTTGGAATGTTATGTTGGTTCAAGCATATATGGTAATTATATTGTTTGTATGAGTCAGTTGATAATAATAGTGCCTCTGAATAGTTAGGGCAACAAAGCTATGTTAGGAGGGTAGAAAGAAAAGTCTGTCCTCTTTTTTTTATATGAGTTTTGTAGAAACTTTTTAGTCATGCATTTTCATAATACCATTATATCATGTTAAATTTTACAGGTCATTTCCAAAATGCTTGGTGAGGTGGAGCGAAGTGCAGAAGGATCCCAAGAGAACCCAGAGGAAGTTGAGCGACCAAGAAGACTTTCAAGTAATACAGAATATCAGGAAAATATGAACTCAGATGAGGAACGAGTTGAAGGGGAAAATAGCTTCCGTGCAGTGCCTGTGGACCATCCTGTAGAGATACCCCATGACCGCAAACTGCTGTCTCACAAGTTCTTGTTGAGTATAATATTTTCACGTTGCCGTGATAGTGCTGCCTCTGTTCGATCCAAGGCACTTACACTTCTTGCTGAGTGCACTCTGTCCACAAATCCTACTATTATGCTGGCAATGCAGCAAATATTTCTCCACAATAAGCCTCGTATGTTCACCACACCTCACATTACTTCTAATGACATTAACCTTGAGTCACCAGTTCAAGAGCATGAGGAAGTTGAAGACGAGGAACTGGAATTTCCAAATGCATCACTGGTGGTGTCAATGCTACATCGTCGTGCTCTTGATGACAAAGTGACTGTGCGTAAGTCAGCACTTCAAGTACTTGAAAACCTCATGAAACTCCACAATGATATGCTCACCCATCAAAATCTTGCGGTGAGTGTCTACGTAAGATAAAGATTATAGTTGCCAAGTTTACCATTTTAGTTGGCTAAATGTGTTTCCTATCCATAGAAAAATTTGATATAAACAAGAGGTTCCTCACTGGTGGGTTGCAACCCCAGTGGGGATCACAAAGTTGTAGCAAAGGGGTCACAAACAGTGATAGAAGTTGCTTGGAATAATATTGATTTCAATCAACTTCTCAGTTAGATTTTTTTATTTGTACACGTGCAGTGGAGACTTAATATTTGAATGTCTGTGTTTGTGTGTATATATATATATATATATATATATATATATATATATATATATATATATATATATATATATATATATATGTATGTATGTGTGTGTGTGTGTGTGTGTGTGTGTGTGTATGTTTGTATGTATATATGTATATGTACACAATTTATTGGCTCCAAGACAGGGTGAAATTTTCTCTCTATAGATGTTTACTGTGTTGGCAACTTGTCATGTTTATATTCAGCCGACCACCCGCGTGATGATAATAATCAGTTGCTGATTAGGCTAACAGAAGAAACCTTGGTATCAATAAATCCTTTATGTTAAGCTAGCCATTCATAGCCTTCACAGCTAATCTCATTTTAAAATCAATACTATGTGACAAGGTTGTAATGAGAATTATCAACCAAGCCTATCATATTATGGCTCTAAAGAGTTCAGTGGGACTCCAGCAATAAATCTTTGACAATTAGTACTCATCATGAAAAGGAAGTAATGAATATTTCTGTCATTTGGAGCTCAGTTATACCTGGAATTGTGCACTTTAAGGTCAGTAAATTTTGCCTTGATAATAACAAAATTGAGTGAGGGCACTGATGTATATATATATATATATATATATATATATATATATATATATATATATATATATATATATATATATATATATTATATGCATGTGTGATTGTGTAACTGTTGTTGTTTGGGTGATGTAAAGTAACCCATTTATGACATCTGTTGGCCACTAAACAAAATTTTGCATATAAGTGAAAAGAAGTTTACTTAAATTATATGTTTTTGGAGGGATTTTGGATCCTGCTTAAATTTGAAAAAATGAACCAGTGCAAAACGAGAGGTACCTGTAATAATATTAGTAATGGTCATACCGTAGTTTTATTCCTCGCTAACAGATGGCGTTATTGGTAAGTCAGAGTGCCAATCAACTGATGTTTATAAACACAAGTTGCAGCATTTCAGATTGGATTGCTTTCAGTTTTACAAATTTATTTTTAAAGCACCGATATTAATGCAATAATACCAGCAATAAAATAATGATGCTTGGAGTTTAGGGTAGGTAAAAGTACTGAGCATAAACTGGGTTAGTGAGCATCAGAGAGATGTGTTGCTTAGGTAGGTCTCAAACTTCACCTACAATGTATAAGACGCAGAGCAATTTTTTGAGCCAAAGTTTTGGAAAAAAAAGGGCATCTTAAATGCCTTCAAATGTGGTACTTAAATTATCAAATCCTGAATTATGTACCTTAACTTAGAACACTCTCTATAGATGGAATATTTTAGTTTTTTTATTAATTTATTTTGTCTACAACTAAGAAATGTTAATTCTAGAGCATGCATATGTCTGTTTACTGTCAAGTTCCTTATTACCTCATATTTTAAATGTATTATTACACATCTATTGATGCTTCTGTTCTTCATATTTAAAATTCATATGTACCAGAATATGATTTCAGATTTTAGGTAGCTACAAAATTATTTATTGTCATGTGGTAGTTTAATACTTGATTTACACAACAGGTGTTGGCAGAGCACTGTAGAGATCCTGCACTACTGATAAGGAAACAGATGGTGGTGTCCCTCACTTCATTGTTGGAACATTATCCTGAACATGATGGCATAACCACCACTTGGATTAAAGCTGTGCTACCCCTCATCCTTGATCCGGAGGTCAAAGTTCAAGAGCGAGTCATAGAGGTTAGTTATTAATTTGTTCAAACTACATACACCTGAAATGTTTTTTTTGTGATATTTATCTTATAGAAGATATGTGTAGCTTAAAAGCCTGTATCCCACACGGTATGATGTGAGGCGACCCTGCCAGGAATCAGCATGACTTGCAGAAAAATCTTATTATTGTGTGTCATTGGGTAAAAAATCTGGAGTCGTAAAACATTGAGTGACTGTTTAGAGTGAATCATGGTAATTGTGCCTTTTCCTGACTCATCCTGAAAAAGATAGTGCACCCTGTATTTTTTAGAGATTCATTGTTGAAGAAAACTGTTCCAAACTTATTGTATCACTATTTCTGTACATTTCTGTGATTGTCATTTGGCATTCGTTGTATTTGTTGGATGGTCGTATTTGTGGCTGCCCCAAAATTGTATGACAGTCCAAATGATGGTGTGATAACTGACTGAAAGCCACACAATGATAATTAACATAAGGAACCCAAAGCAACAACATGATATACCATGATAAACTAGAATTGCAAACCAAGTCTCAGATTAAAATAGTACTATAAATAGTTGATACAGGTACAATAACACTACAGCAAGAGGTCACTTTATCCTTTAGGCCCTGGTCACATAAGGCGATTCCTTTTGCAGTCATGAGAAAATTGCTATAGTGTTCACACGAGGTGATTCCAGCTGTGGCAGAATTACCATTATTGACGGTTTATTTTATTTATCTTATTTCATTTATTTTCTATTTTGGTGTGTGTGTATCCTCTCAGCTCTAGCACTGACAGTCAGGACCAGGATGGATGTCGAGGAGGCAGCATGTGTTTGGCTGTTGAATTACCATTGCAAAAAACAGCAAGAAAGACATTACTGGTTGAATCCATGTGAAGCAAGTGCCAGTCTCTCATTGGCTGGCGTACAGCCAATACTGCTGCCAGATACCCAGCAGTCGCTTTGAAATTGCGGGAACTGGAAAGGGAATTTCCAGTTGCTGGCAAGTCGCAGTTACACTGCAGTCGCTGAAGTTATGTGTGAACAGCTCCATAACTTAGTGCAGTAAATACAATCGCGTGACAGAAATCGCCCCATATGAACAGGGCATTAATGTCATCATGACTTCAATGGTAATAGATAGAGAGTGACAAGAAAACCACAAGTGTACATTGAAAAGCAAAGGTGATAAACCATAGAAGGACCATGTGGTCATTCATCATGACAATCACAAATCTAAAACAATAATGCTATGAATCACATATGACTAAGGCTCCTTTCACACTAGGGCACTGGTGTCCGCCACCAGGTACCTTGATCAAATTTATGCCTGGACACTAGTGTCTCGCGAACCAGCCGCTTCTTGTCAGTCGGAAGAACGAAGAGCTCCTCCTCATTGCCCTGCTGGCTAAAAAGAAACGGAAGAGATGCTTTGCAGAAAGGAAAGTGCATGTGCATCCTATATTATCCTCAAGGATGTACACAGGAGTGCATCATAATATTTTCCCAGGTTTGTGTGCAGATGAAAAGAAGTTTTCAACTATTTTCGCATCAGCAAGCCGTCATTTTTTTCTACTTCACAAATCAGGTCCTTTGTATTCACTTTCTCCTCCACCATCTTCCCAATCATCCGCAATACTTCCTCCATCAAGCAGGTGTGGACCATCACTGAGCATGATAGGCTAACCAGTGTCGGACACTGGTGGCGTAGTGTGAAAGCTTCCATTCAAAACCATGCTTTGCAGTGAGTGGCGGAAGTGAGACACCAAAATGTTAGTGTCCCGGAAGTTGTCTGGTCGGGACACTGCAGTGGCCTAGTGTGAAAGCGTCCATTGGAAAGCATGGAAGGTAACTAGTGTCCGCCACTGGTGGTGGACACTAGTGTCCTAGTGTGAAAGGGCTCTAAGTGTTGCCAGAGTGCATTTTGGCCACTGTCCGGTTCTTCGTGCTGATTGATGAGGGCTGGTGTGTGAGCTCTCATGATAGCACCCATGCACTTTTCCACAGCTAGACAGTTATGACAACAATTGCCTCGAGACAAACCACCACCATGGGCGAGGGAAGGAAAATATTATAGAAGAAAAGGCAATCTGAGGCCGCATCAAGGGGTAGAGGAGCCAGAGGAGCAAAACATGATTGAGGGTCACATGCTTCCTGTTGATGTCTCTTGTGGCGTGGTGGAAATTCCATGAATCTGAGGATTCTTTTGTTTTATATAAGAGGGGGAAGCTGCCCAAAGGCAATAGAAATGGTGAAAATAAAAAGCCTACCAATTGCCAGTCCCCTGAAAGGTCAATGGAGTCAGCCAAAAGTCAGGGACAAATGTCTTGAAACCACCCTCTTAAATATAGTAAAGTCATAGGAAGTTGGAAATACAGAGTTCCAGAGTTTATCATTGAAAGAATGGAATGATTGGGAATACTGGTTAACTCTAGTGCTAAAGAGTTGGACAGAATAGTGGTGAGAGGAAAAAGAAAGTTTTGTGCAGGAAGGCTGCAGGAGGATAGGAGGGGTGCAGTTAGCTAGATCAACAGAGCAGGTAGCATGAAAATAGCAATAGAAGATAGCAAGAGTTGCAACATTATGATGAAGAGAGAGAGAGGCTGAAGACAGTTGGTCAGAGGAGAGGAGTTGATGAGACGTAAAACTTTTGATTCCATCCTATCTCTTAAGGCTGTGTGAGTGGAACCCCCCATACATGCGAAGAGTACTCCATACATGGACAGACAAGGCCTTTGTACAGTTTGACCTTTGGCAGTTGGGGGGATAAGAAAACTGGCAAAGTAGGAGCCGTTTTAGTGAGAGATGAAATATGACGTTTTCAGTTTAGATTATATGTAAATGAGAGAACGAGGATATTCACTGTAGAAGAGAGGGAAATCTGGCTGTCATTAACCCTTAAAAAATGGCAATCCCCTATTGAGGCATGGATGTGATATTCATTTGTAATGGTGAGAATCAATAGAGGCAAAGATTTTACACAGTTCCCAGTTAAAAGCTTGGCACACCGTTTTCACTAGACACGCTCTGGGCCACAAGGCTATTATAGATTAGTTTTTTTATCATAGTTTTGTGACTATAAGAAATTTACCCATCATGCATGCAAATAATCACTTGCCCCCCTTCTCCATGCTGTTTAAGGGTTAAAGAAGAGTGGATAATTGTCTGGAAGGTAGTGTTGAGTTGGTAATTGGAGAAATTGAGTTTTTGAGGCATTGAACACTACTAAGTTTTCTCTGCACTGATTAGAAATCTTAGAGAGATCAGAAGTCTGGCATTTTGTAATGTCCCTGTGTGAACTGTTAACTTCCTGAAGTGTTGGTCGTCTGAAAAAATGTGGAAAAGTGGTTTAGGAGATCATTAATGAAAAGTAGAAAGAGAGTGAGGTGATAGGACAGAACCCTGAGGAACACCACTGTTAATGGAATCAGAAGAACAGTGGCTGTCTACCACAGCAGCAATAGAATGGATGGAGAGGAAACTTGAGATAAAGTTGCAGAGAGAAGGATAGAAACTGTATGAGGGCAGTTTTAAGATCACAAGCTTTGTGCCAAAGTCTACCAAAAGCTTTTGATATATCTAAAGCAACAGCAAAAGTTTCACCAAAATCTGTAAAAGAGGATGACCAAGACTCAATGAGGAAAGCCAGAATATCACCAGTAGAGCAACCTTGATGGAAGCCATACTAGTAATCAGATAGAAGATTGTGAAGTGACTGATATTTAAGAATCTTCCTATTGAGGATAGATTAAAAAAAACTTTAGACTAGCAGGAGATCAAAGCTATAGGGCCGTAGTTTGAGGGATTAGAACAGTTGCCCTTTTTTAGGAACAGACTAAATGTAGGCAAACTTACAGCAAGAAGGAAAGGTAGAAGTTGATGAACAGAGTTGAAAGAGTTTGGCCTGGCAAGATGTAAGCACAGAAACACACCTTTTGAGGATAGTAGGAGGGATCCCATCAGATCCAAAAGCCTTCCAGGTCAGCTAGGGCATGGGGAGCATCACTGCAAATAATTTTAACCAAAGGCATGAAAGTGAGTGAGGAGAGGGAGGAACAACCCCAGAATCATCCAAGGTTATTAGCAAAGGTCTGAGAGAAGAGTTCAGTATGATGGCAATAGTGCCTCTAGAGTGAAATAAAGGAGGGAAAGAGGAAGAAGTAATGTTATTGAAGATGTTTTTGGTCAGATGTCAGAAATCTCAAGGGGAGTTGGAGTTTGAACGTTTTGGCATTTTTTATTAATGAAAGAATGTTTAATAAGATGTAGAGAAAATTAGATTTGAGACTGCAAATGTTACAGAAGTTAATGTAGTAAAAATTAAGGTTGGGTGTCAAGACATTTCTGGTCAATAACAAAAGTCCTGGGGGACATTTATGGTTTCCTCTCTAGAAGGGGATTTCAAGCCTGGTGTTGGAGTCACCATTTTCTGAAATCTTAAGTGAAGGGTGTGTATGTGGTAAGTGCATGTGGTTTAGTGTAGAGGAAAAGAGTTGTCTTTAGAGGGCAGGCTGTGACTACCCCTGTGAGTTGTGAGACTAAAAGGGAAATGTTCAGTGAATTCATAGTTAGCTTTAATGAAAGCTCATAACACCCCCTGAAACTTCTCCAGACCAGAACAGGTCAGGCCAGAACTGATCTTGATTAGAGCTAGTGCTATTAGACCTTGCTGGGTGTAAATTGCTTCTTCCACTGTAGTAGTGATAAGGGATACACATCATGTCACTTTTGAACTTCTGCATTATGGCCTCATAGGTGTCCAGAACAAGCTTGGAGATTGAATTGGCTCTCCCACATGGAAATTCAGAGCCAAGCTTTTTAGGCATCCCCTGTGGCCATGAAGTAAAGAGTAATGGCCGAACATAGGCCTAGTTCCAGTACCTTCCTTCAATTTGTGTCCTATCTACTTATTTGAGGTGTAATTCACTGCAATATTTTTTTGAACATGGTGTGAATAACCTGCAGGTAATATCTGTAGGAATCAGGGTCATATTCTTTGCTGTGTGACAGAAGTTGGTAGTAGTGGCCATACCAGTCCCTTTATGCTATCCACAACATAACAAACTGCCTACAAGCCCTCTTCCCTCACTTCTTTCATTGTTGGTCAGTGTTGAGTCAGAGTTGAATTTAGAGGTTGACCAGCAGAATATTGATTTCTACTTAATATGTGTAGTATTCATCAGTGTCCTGCTTGGGAGGTGTAGGAAGGACCATGTGGCCAGGTATGTCTTGCATGGGTGGTGTGGGAAGGGCAATGTTGCCTGGGTTTGCAATCATATAACATTGGTGGATGCTGCTGTGAAACTGTGACAGCCTGGTGTAGGCCCACAATTTATATAAAGGTGTAAATTCTGGAAAAAGAAATGGTCGCATTGCACTTGTGTTTGTTGGGTGGCAGTAATGTTATTTATTCAGTTGTCCTGTAGTTGTCTTTTGTCATTGAACACAGTACTGTTATCGATGTACCTTCAAGTAACATCTCATCTTTATCATGTAGGTCATGTGGGCTTTGTGCTAGTGTTGTACTGGAATTGTGGAAAATGGTTGATAACAACACATTATATCATCAGATGGTTGTCCTATGCTCTTTGTAATCTTATTAGTATTGTGCCCATCTTACAGCTGTTGTGTGACTATCTGGATGCTGTTATGAGCTGTGGGATTTGTTGGGTATCGTGCAAAAAGTGCAAGTCATGTTCAATCCTGTGGTGTTTGCCTCTCATCGTGGTGTGTGGTATGCAGGCTAAAGGCTCTGTTTTATAGTGCTGAATTTATTCCTGTAATCTTTTCAGAACCCTATTTGATCTTCCCATCTTTCTGGTGTTTTCTCATTTGTAATTCTTATCCATTACATTTTGTAAGCTTTATTCTTGACATCAAGCTAATCAGTCATGTGTCAACATGCAGTATCACATTCACACTATTCCATAATCAGCTGATAATGAAAAATATGTAATAATGAGAAATTCAAAGTTCTCTTTACATGGTGTGCCAAAGTTATGAAAAGAGCTTGTAATTACCTTGACTTTCCTGTGTTCATGCTGAAGTTCTTTGTTAAATTATTGGCACACAAAATAGCTTGTTGTCTGTTTTTGAAAAGTCTATGTTAGTCACACTAGTGGAGATCTGTTAGTACCTAGTACATAGTTTCCTATGTAGTGTTAAGGACAAATAATTTTTCTTATACAGGGTGTGGAGCAACTCCTTTTCCATCGTTTACTTCCACCTGGCCATGCCCAGGAACACACTCCAGGAAATCTATTGCCGTGGAATATCCTCACTACTCTTACCAAGTGCAGCTATCACAAGTTTTTCAATAATGTTCTTCTTCATTGGTCAAAGATGGATTATAATAGGTAAGACTGTTTTACAGGTGTGAAGGTTAATATCTCTCTCTCTCTCTCTCTCTCTCTCTCTCTCTCTCTCTCTCTCTCTCTCTCTTTATATATATATAGTGTGTGTGTGTGTGTGTGTGTGTGTGTGTGTGTGTGTGTATAAGTATGTATGTATAGTAGGACCACCTATAGTACAGTTAATTAGTTCTGGGCAAATTCCTTGCCAAGTCAGAACTGTATTATAGGAAGCAAACTTTCAGTACAAATAATTCAATTTCCAAAACTCATGACAGATATAACTTGAGGATTCTGTAGTAGGGATGGAGGGAGACAGGTGTTTCATTGGGCGTATGATTGTCAGGGTCAGTATCAGACTCTGGTGGTGATGGTTTTGCTAACACATGTTTGTCTTTAGTGGTGATCTTGTGTGTGCGTGTGCACTGATGCAGCCTTCATATTTATGATGATCTGACTTAGGGGTTGAACTAGAACAGTGGTGTTAGGAGGGATAAACACTGCAGAGATACCAGCATACAAGCTGCAGCCCACTTATCCTGCCCAATTGTGTCCTGCCAATCTTTGACCTACTGCCAAGCAGACATTGTGTTATAATGAAACCCTACTGCTTTAGATTAAGTGAATGTTCTTAGTGAACACTGTTAGATAGAGGTTAAACTGAAAAAAAAAAAACTTTTTAGGTGATCCCACTGCACACACACACACACACCAATATATATAAATGATATGCAGTGTGGCGTGACCAGCTACATGAATATGTTTGCGGATGATGCCAAATTAATGAGAGTTGTTAAAAACACTGTTGACTGCCAAGAACTACAAGGGGACATAGATAAGATCGATGAATGGAGTAAGACGTGGAAGCTGGCTTTCAATGTAAAGAAATGTCATGTGATGGAGATAGGCAAGAGCAAGAGAAGGCCAAAATGGAACTACAAGATAGGACAGGAGGAGATACCTAAGACAAAAGAAGAAAAAGACCTAGGGGTGGTGATACAGGATACACTGAACCCAGAGCAGCACATAAATAAACTATTTGGATCAACATATAAAATGTTAGCCAATATTAGGGTGGCTTTCCATTACATGGACAAGGACATGATGAAAAGAATTTTAACCAGCATGATACGTCCAAGATTAGAATATGCAGCAGTAGTGTGGTCACCACATGCAAAAAAGGATATAAAGAAACTAGAAAGGATCCAAAGAGTAGCCACGAAAATGGTACCAGAACTAAGCGAGCTAACATACGAGGACAGATTAAGAGAAATGGGACTGCCAACTCTACAGGACAGAAGAGAGAGAGGTGATCTAATAACTCTGTTTAAGATAGTAAATGGTATTGAAAAGCGAGATGAGCAAAACCTGGAGATGGAAGAAGAAACTAGACAAATGAGAGGACACTCAAGGAAAATCAGAAAAAGTCGGTGTCTAAAGGACACAAAAAAGTACAGTTTTCCACATAGAATTGTGGACACCTGGAATGGATTGAAAGAAGAGGTTGTTACAGCAACCAATATCCATAAGTTCAAGGAAATGTTAGATGTATGGAGACAGGACACTATGAGCCCCGCTCGAACCCTGTATAATACAACTAGGTAAATACAACTAGGTAAATATACACACACACACACACACACACACACAAGGAATTGGTAAATATAAGAAAAGAAAACGAAGACCTGAAGGAAAAATATGTAAGCTACGAAGCAAAACTAGAAGACCTCAAAGGGAAAGTGATAGATGACTCTGAGAAGTTAGACCAAGTGTATAGTGACTCAAAACTGACTGAACTGAAAAATGTGTGGAAGAAAGAAAGGGAGGAAGAAAAAGTCAGCTTTGCAGAAATAATCAAGAAACAAATACAGGACAATACTAAGGACACAGTCATACAGATTATTAAGGAGAAAGAAAACCTGGTACGGGATACAGTAGACAGAAAGAAATGTTTTATAATTTATGGACTACAAGAAAAGAAAAATCCCAATAAATAAGGAAGAGAGAGAGAGGAGAGAGAACTAGTAAAAAAAGTCATAGGACAGGTGCAAGACTACACACAAAGCCTGGAGCAGGAGGTCAAGGAAACGCACAGGATTGGTAAATACAATGAAGGAAACACAAGACCGCTCAAAGTGAGGATGAGGTCCCAACTGGCTGTGGAGGAACTTACAGCAAGAGCAAATAGACTGGCTCAAACAGAAGAATATAAGGACATTTGGATAAAAAGGGACATGAATTTGGAAGAAAGACAGAAAGGAAAAGAATTAAGACAAGAGGCTAAGGAAAAAAACTTAAGGAGGACAGAGACCGAGAAGAAGACTTTTTACTGGAGGGTGCTAGACATGAGGCTAAGGAGGTGGTTTACCTGGGAGAAGGAAGAGGATGCAGGGGAACAACAACAACAGCAGCAGGAGGTAAAAGTGATGGAGAGACCAACAAATTAAAAGTAGCCTATACAAATGTGGATTGTTTGCTAAGCAGCATATTAGAGATAAAGGACTATTTAAGCAGCGAAAAACCAGATGTGTTCTGCATGACGGAAACAAAATTGAAGGAAGAGATCAACGTAAATTTTCAGCAAGAGGGATTTAAGCTTTGGAGGAGAGATAGAAAAGGAAAAGGAGGAGGAGGAGGAGTATCAATAATGGTGAAAGAAGACATAGCTGTACAGGGAGTGCAATATGGGGATGGCATGGCAGAAGTCATCAGTATAATAATTTGAACAAGTGAAAGAGATAGAAGAAAAATTATAGTAGCCAATGTGCCACCAAGAACAAATACGTGGAAACTAGAAGAGTATAAAACAATGCAAAAGGAGGTGTTAAAATGCCTGGCTGATAATTTATGATGAGGAAGGACAGAAAAGTACTACTAATGGGTGATTTCAACTGTAGAGGTGTGAACTGGAAAGAAATGGAAGGGAGTGGAACCAAAGGATCATGGAGTGAAGAAATGCTAAAATTAGTCATGGAGAACACGCTGGACCAATGGGTGGAGGATTTCACTAGACTTAGAGGAGAGGATGAAGCATCAATGCTTGATCTGGTGTTCACAAAAAAAACAGAACTCCAACCCATCATAAAGTATCTAAGCCCAATGGGAAAAAGTGACCATGTATTGATGGAAGTAGAATTACAAGAAGGGACATTGGTAAGAAGGGGAGATAATTATAAAAGTGGAAGATTAAATTATAAGAGGGCAAACTTTGAAGGCTTAAGGGAATTTTTTGAAAGGACAGATTGGAGAGCAATCATGAACGGCAAAACAGCACAGGAGAAGTACGAAATATTCCTGAAGAGGTATCGAGAAGGTGTCGAAAGATATGTACCAAAATACAAAATAAGGGATAGCAAATACACCTGGTATAATGCTAGATGTGCAGAAGCGAAGCGAGCAAAAGACAGAACTTGGAGGAAACTGAAGAAGCAGAGGAATGAAATTAATAGGGAGAGTTACAATGAAGCAAGGAATGAGTTTGTCAGGATAAGAAGAGAGGAAGAAATAGCTTTTGAAAAGGATGTTGTAAAGAAATGTGGAGATGAACCCAAACTCTTCTATAAATACGTAAATGGAAAAATGAAATGTAAAGAAACCATAGACAAGATAATAAAGGGAGGAAAAACATACCAGACAGCAGAAGAGCTCAGTGAAATTATGAATGAGAGCTTCAAGTCAGTATTCCCAGTAGAGGGGCAATTCATAGAACCAAACATGACAAGGAGGTTGTGGTGCAGAAGCAAGATGTTGGCAGATTGTTAGAAAATCTAGATGTAAGAAAAGCAATGGGACCAGATGGAGTGTCGGGCTGGACACTAAAGGAATGCAAAGAGCAATTAGTACAGCCAATATGGGAAGTAATCACAAGCCCAATAAAGGAAGGGAGGGTGCCAAAAGAGTGGAAGAGGGCCAACATTGTGCCTATATACAAAGGAGGAAAGAAGACTGACCCGCTGAATTATAGACCTGTCACGCTAACAAGTGTTGTCAGCAAAATATGCGAGATACTAATTAAAGAGAAATGGGTGAGATACCTAGAGGACAACAAAGTTATATCCAATAGGCAATTTGGGTTCAGGCAAGGAAAATCATGTGTCACAAACCTGCTAAGTTTCTATACGCAAGTAATTGAAGGAATTGAAGACAGAGACGGGTGGGTAGATGTTGTCTACCTAGATATCAAAAAAGCATTCGATACAGTTCCACATGAGAGACTATTATGGAAGCTAAAGCACATAGGTGGACTACGAGGGAAACTATTAGAATGGATGCAGGATTATTTGAAAGATAGAGAAATGAGAACGGTGATAAGGGGGGAAACTTCAAGTTGGAGGAATGTAACAAGTGGAGTACTGCAGGGGTCAGTCCTAGCACCCATCATGTTCCAAATATATGTAAATGATATGCAGTGTGGCGTGACCAGCTACATGAATATGTTTGCGGATGACGCCAAATTAATGAGAGTTATTAAAAACACTGTCAACTGCCAGGAGCTACAGGGGGACATAGATAAGATCGATGAATGGAGTAAGACATGGAAACTGGCTTTCAATGTAAAGAAATGTCATGTGATGGAGATAGGCAAGAGCAAGAGAAGGCCAAAATGGAACTACAAGATAGGACAGGAGGAGATACCTAAGACAAAAGAAGAAAAAGACCTAGGGGTGGTGATACAGGATACATTGAATCCAGAGCAGCACATAAATAAACTATTTGGATCAACATATAGAATGTTAGCCAATATTAGGGTGGCTTTCCATTACATGGACAAGGACATGAAAAAAATTCTAACCAGTATGATATGTCCAAGATTAGAATATGCAGCAGTAGTGTGGTCACCACATGCAAAAAAGGATATAAGGAAACTAGAAAGGATCCAAAGAGTAGCCATGAAAATGGTACCAGAACTAAGCGAGCTGACATATGAGGACAGATTAAGAGAAATGGTACTGCCAACTCTACAGGACAGAAGAGAGAGGGGTGATCTAATAACTCTGTATAAGATAATAAATGGTATTGAAAAGCTAGACAAGCAAAACCTGGAGATGGAAGAAGAAACTAGACAAATGAGAGGACACTCAAGGAAAATCAGAAAAAGTCGGTGTCTAAAGGACACAAAAAAGTACAGTTTTCCACATAGAATTGTGGATACCTGGAATGGATTGAAAGAAGAGGTTGTTACAGCAACCAATATACATAAGTTCAAGGAAATGTTGGATTTATGGAGATATGGAGACAGGACACTATGAGCCCCGCTCAAACCCTGTATAATACAACTAGGTAAATACACACACAGAGGAAAAGGTTAACTTTGTGGAGGTGATAAGGAGGCAAGTTCAAGAAAACACAAAGTCAACAGTGATTTAAGTGATTAAGGAAAAGGATGAGTTGGTAAGGGATGCAGTGGATGAAAAAAAGATGCATGGTTATTTTTGGGCTGCAAGAAAAAAAGAACCCTGTAAAATTTGTAAGAGAGAGGGAAGAGAAGGAATTGGCAAAGAAAATTATTGAAATAGTCCAAGATAGGGAGCAGGGACTGGAAAAAGAGGTGGAAGAAGTACACAGGATTGAGAGATATAATGAAGGAGGAATAAGACCACTGAAAGTGAAACTGAGATCTCAAACAACAGTAGAGGAAATCCTAGCGAGATCTGGGAAGCTGGCTGAAAATATGAAATACAAGAATATTTGGATGAAGAGAGACATGAATATGGAAGAAAGGGAAAAAGAAAGGGATCTGAGAGATGAGGCTAAAGAAAAACGAAGAGGACAGAGACCAAGAAGAAGAAATTTTATAGGAGGGTATTAGACATGAAGCTGAGAAAATGGTATATTCAGGAGACAATAGAAACAGCAGCAGACAGTGGAAGCACAGGAGGAGGGAGAGTCTCTGCTTTGAGAGTAATGTATACAAACATTGATGGGATACTATCAAGTGTGCTAGAGGTGAGAGATTATCTAAAGGAAAGTAAACCAGATGTTTTGTGTCTGACTGAAACAAAATTGAAAGAGGAAATTCATCTCAGCTTTAAGGAAGAGGGTTATAACAATTGAAGGAGAGAAAGAAAAGGAAAAGGAGGAGGAGGAATAATGATTATAGTTAGAGAAGATATATATGTGGAAGAAGTGCAATATGGAGATGGTATGGTGGAGATCATAAGTATAATAATCAGGAACTGGGGGAAGAAGCGGAGGATCATATTAACTTATGTCCCACCAAAGACTAACGCGTGGAAACTAGAGAAACACAAAGAAATGCAAAAAGAGGTGTTGGAGTGCCTGGACAGTATGATAAGAAAGGACAATAAAATTCTAGTAGTGGGAGATTTCAATTGCAAGAATGTTAGATGGGAGGAGACAGAAATATATGGAAATGCAGAGCCATGGATCAAAGAAATGCTGCAATTAGCTATGGTTGATACATTGGAACAATGGGTGGAGGAACCTACAAGATACCAGGGGACAGGAGGTACCATCTTTACAAGACCTGGTGTTCTCAAAGAAGCCGGAGCCTGTCCGAACATAAAGTACTTGAGCCCAATGGGTAAGAGTGACCATGTGGTGCTTGAAATCAATTTGAAAGATTGGGAGATTTCAAAATACGAGGAAGATCATAAAAATGGAAGGTATAATTATGCAAAGGGAAATTTTACAAAATTAAGGAAATTTTGGGGGAGTATAAATATGAAGGCACTCATGGAAGGTAAAACCGTACAAGAGAAATATGAAGCATTCTTGATAAAATACAACGAAGGTATACAGAGGTATGTACCATTATATAAAGTAAGGAAGAGCAAACAAGTTTGGTATAATGCCAGATGTGCAGAGGTAAAAAGATAAGGGATAAGGCTTGGAAGAAACTAAAGAAACAAAGAAATGAAATCCACAGAGAGCAGTATAAGGAAACAAGAAATGAATACATCAGAATAAGAAGAGAAGAGGAAAGGGTGTTTGTAGGGGATGTTAGCTCTTTTCCATTCTCTTGGTACTTTTCCTTCTTTCAGTGAGCTGTTAATCACATTCCAAATTTGTTCCATCAATTGTTCTCTACATTCCTTTAATGTCCAACCTGACACTCCATCGGGTCCCATCACTCTTCTGGCATCCAGCTTCTCTAACAATTTATCAATTTCTTGCCTTTGCACCAAAACTTCCTGTATCTCCCTCTGCTGTACTTCACTGTATGGCTCTGTAAATTCCATTTCTACACTGAACACAGACCTGAAACTCTCATTCATGAGTTCACTCATCTCTTCCGCTGTTTGAAATATCCTTCCTTCCTTTGTTAACTTGTCATTGGTCTCCTTGCTTGTCATTTTGCCGTTGATATATATATATATATATATATATATATATATATAGCTTGGGTTCTTTTTCACATTTCTCCACTACATGAGAAAAGGAAAGATACAAGACCTAAGTTTAAGAGATAGAATCCCAGGTTGTAGGGCAAGAGGAAGACAAAGGGAGATGTATATGGATAGAATGATAAGAACAGTAGGAGATGGAAGTAAAACTGTACAGATATTGCAAATGACAAGAGATAGAGAGATATGGCAATCCATGGTTGCCAACATCTGTAGGGGCATGGCACTGAGATCAGATATAAATCATCAAGTGTGACCTAATTATTTTATTCATATCATACATTAAAAAATTTTAGTGTTCATATATTAAGGAACTGGTGATCTTCTAGAAAGCATTTTAAAATTTTTGTTGCAGAAGAGTAGTAATTTAAGATAATTAATTTCTTGGAACTAACTTCTCGTATTTGCTGACTGTTGTTACAGATCTCAAGTAGTGAATATAGTCAAGTGTCACATTGGACGAGAACACAATGAAGAAGCATGGACACTATTGGCAATGCTGTCAGGCTACATAACTATCAAGAACGTTACCTTTGCTGTTGACTACTTTGAGAAACACTGCCAGAACACAGCAGAGGTGAGTATTAAATTTGGATTGTGGATTAGATTTTGTAATTCTGAGTATATGGTTTAAGATGTGAATACTGATGATTTTTTTCAGAATTCTTGTTTATTGAAAGTATGGAGATGCTTTATTACTAAACAAAGTAAGAAAGCTATTCAGCCTATTTTATAGTGTCAAATCAGAAAGGCATTGGAAAAATGTAATTTCAGAAGTTAAAAGGAACTAATGCTTATAGGTGAATTTCAAATAGAAAGGACTCATTTTAAGAAAGTAAATATACAGGTTTGCTATTTCCAGTAAAGTTTGAGAACCAATATGATTGGGTTTAACCTAATAAAACCATTATATATGAGGCGCCTAGAGCCAGAGTAACGTAAGCTCCGAAACTAGAAACGGAGAAAAAAGCGATCAAAGTTTTGCAACATTTGGAATGCAATATCTCCTCAATTAATAGAGATAGGAAGTAAGGCTTGGCTTCAAAATGTTCATTATTTAATGTACTTTACAGCCTGTATCTGGGCATTCAGTGATATAAAAGGATTCTGAAAGGATGATTGCTTTTTTATCCGGTTTATTTGTGGGAAAAAATAAAAAAACACGAAATATTTTGAGAATCAAGCATGCATGCATTGTTTGTTCTTGTTCTTATGTGTAGTTGTTTCAACATTATGGAGGTTATTGGGATGCACCTCCACTGAAGTCTTTCTTGAGTGACGTATTAATTCTATTAAGCAAAAACGTAAGCGACACTCGTGCACGTACTTCTTAATGTAAACACCTAATAAGGAGAGAATGATCAATGGTAGAAAAATAGCAATCCTTTTAATGCCAGAAAATGGAAACAAACATCTAACAAACTGAAAATAGTCCATTAGGATAACAGAACAGGAAAGAATAAGAAAATTATCCGGCAGGTGAGTACCGCGCCTGTACTTGACGGCCTGTAGACCTGCTCACGTATGCCTCTCCCATATTCCTTCGTCTTTTACCTAAGTTTTTCTTCCACTCTGCAGGATTACACATCCTTTTGCTTCCCCTAGAGGGTTCTGGCTCCTCAGGGGGCATGTTGTTGCCTGCCATAATGGTAAAATCATGGGTATTAGTGTACAAGAAAGGCAGAGTGTCATGCAGTTGTGGTGAGCTGGCAGAGGGTGGCTGAGTGTCTGTGGGTAGGAGGTGTGAGGGAAGCGCGCGTCTGTCAGTCATGTCACGTGACGCGCATGGCGTGCGTTCATTGGCTCGCTAGCTGCTCGGCGGGAGTTACTACACTCTGGCACCAGCCGCTCATCCTCTTGCTTCGAGAGCGACACGAAGGGTCTACAGATAACTACATTTGGGTGGATTTTCGACCTTATTGCGGTGTACATTATGACTTCTAATTTGTTTCCCGCCACAGTAGGAAGGTGGGGGAAGACAATGGGATAAAATATTAATTTCGGCCGGAGTGTCACTTCCGTCACTCTGGCTCTAGGCGCCTCATATATACCAGAAACCTTCCTTATACGGTACTTTGTTATCTGGTAAATTCACTGTTACGTTGTTTGGTAATTACTACCCTTGATTCTACTTATGGTAAGAAAAATTCACAGATACGGTGTTGCGAAAAATGTCTCCTGGAAAATGTCTCCCAGTGAGACTTTTATAGGAATTATTCTGCATTCATGAGTGATAAAATTGTATTTCAAACACTGCAACAATGAATGTAATTGTTCTTCTTCCTTTTCCATCACATACTTTCATATATTTCCCTTATAAAAATGAGAAATATAAGTAATTATGAACATATCTCCCATATGCTGTTATGCTATTTGTCACTTACCAATCGGGCTTGTTCACTGAATTTCTATTTCAACACTTTATAGTCATCAGAACAACAATATTTGTCATTATAAACCCATATACAAACTTTTTGGGAATCTGAGAACTGTTTGGGAGTCGGAGCAGCAGATTAGTGAGTAAGAAAGAGCATGACAACATGTGGAAAATGTGTTTTCATAGTTACTGATATTTCTTGTTTTTACAAGGGAAATATGTGGAAGCATGTGATGGAAAAGGAAGAACATCAATTATATTTACACTGTACCATAGCACCACCATGTCATGCGGCCACCACAACAATCACTCTCTTCCTGCGTTTCCCGATTAAACACAAGTGAAATCCTTAGGGTGTGTTTTTTGTGGATATTATTATAGTAAACCCCCGCTATATGTGGGGGTTGCGTTCCTTCCCCTCCCTGGAATACCGAAAATCCGTAAATAATGGATGCAGTTTGAAAACACCTATGTATGATAATATATATGCTAAAATATTCTTCCCAAACACTTTCTAAAGAGAGTCTTACTCATTAATGCAGTAATAATGTAGTAATATGTAGGAATGATAAATTGAAAGCAGTAAAAATATAGTATAATATGTACATATTAAGTAAGTCTCGCACATGAAGATGCTTGTGATGTCACGTCGTCTGCAGCCAATCAGCGGGAAGGAGAAACAAAAGCTCAGAACTGACATTGTTATTTCTAAATTATTTACCAGTTATACTGTATCATTTCTCTTTTCAATTTTTTTACTTTATATTAACTGGCATTGTTTTTTTAAAATCATTTACCAGTCATACTGTCATCTCTCTTTTCTATTTTGAAAATTTTTATATAGTGGTACCTCTTAATTCGAACTTAATTCGTTCTTTTTGGCTGTTTGAATTGTGAAAATTTGAATTAGGAAGCAATTTTTACTATTGAAAATAATGTAAAAAGCATTTAATCCAATCTAGTTTATTTTAAATAAAAAATACACTTGCTATTGCGAGAAATTGGTCCCTTAACATTGCTGCAATACCTTGAAACGCAATAGCCATTGTTAAGAAGTAATGGGAAAAAATAAAATCGGTCCTGACCCACCAGAGTGGCAACATGATTTAACATATTGGCACCTTGTTTTTCCCTCATCTCATCATAATTCATAGATATCCTTCACATTTTGAGAGTATAAAGTAAACACAGACATGAAGTGCATAAAAAAAAAACAGGCATGACAAAAGACTTATTTATTTCGGTGTGAAACTCCTGAGTCCCAATGAAGACTAGACAAGCCTCCCCCCGGGTCCCTGCCTCCCTCCCATGCACTAAACACAGGAACAGATCGTGTAGTATTTCCCCCTTCCCCATCCCTCCGTCCTTATCCTCTCCCCTTCGTTACACAAACAGACCGAGTAGGCGGCCCCCCCAACTCCCTCCCTCCTCTCTCTCTCTCTCTCTCTCTCTCTCTCTCTCTCTCTCTCTCTCTCTCTCTCTCTCTCTCTCTCTCTCTCTCTCTCTCTCTCTCTCTCTCTCTCTCTCTCTCTCTCTCTCTCTCTCTCTCTCTCTCTAATCCGTCATTTTTAATCCTTCCCCGATTATTAAGCCAAAACTGCGTCTCTCAAAGTTCATTCTCCGGTCCATCCTTAATTCATTTCCTCACACACCACCACCACCACCGCCACCACCACCACCACCACCTGAAGAAGTACTGGAAGTGATTGTTCTCTCGTCCCTGTAAGGCAACTCTCGTTATTTAGACACCGCGGCTGCTTGACATTCGTTGGCGACACCTCTATTCACTATTCCTCATTGCTTATATATGTGTGACTCTTCTTTCCATGGTTAGTGTTCCGCCCACACTCACCCACACCCGCCCACACCCATCATTTATTATTGCAAACTGACAGTGACTTGTACCTCTTTTTGTGCTGTGAAGACGCTACCTGCTGGTGGTAATGATGTGGTGGTTAGTGGTTCTTTTTTTCTTTCTTTTTTTTCTGTTGTGTCTGACAAAAGAGGGACATTGCATCTATCGAAGTGTTCCTGTTTTTGTCTGTCCATGATCGTATCGCTTCGTGTCTCTCTCTCTCCTTGGCGGGACACACACACACACACACACACACACACACACACACACACACACACACACACACACACACACACACACACACACTGGAGAGGGTCTGGGTGGCTGAGGGGCTGAGGAGGGGAAGTTTGACCAGGAGTGTGTGGGTGTTGAGCTGGGCGTCTCTTGGTAGGATCGGTGGTTGCTGGTACTTGGCACTTCTGTGTGTTCGTGTTCTTATTGTTGTTGTTGTTGTGTGGTAGGTGGTGGTAGTAGTAGTAGTAGTAGTAATAATAATAGTAGCTATAATGCTGATACTTCTAATGCTGATATTACTTTTCATACTACTACTGGTATCAACAACAACAACAACAATGATAATAATAATAATAATAATAATAATAATAATAATAATGATAATAATAATAATAATAATAATAATAATAATAATAATAATAATAATAATAACAATAATAATAATAATAATAATAATAATAATAATAATAATAATAATAATAATTTATAAATAACAATGATGAAAATAATAATAATGATAATAATAGTTATGATAATAATAATATATGATGATAATAATGACAATGATCCTATTTTGGTATAGGTAACACAAAGTTTAATAATGAACAAACGTAGTAGAAGGTACAAATATCAATATTTTATGTCTATAATACTAATATATGTGTTTTAGTGTGCGTGAGTGGCATATTTATGTTAGTATTGTAAACGTGTGTATTTCCCTAGTTGAATTATACTGGGTTCGAGCGGGGCTCACAGTGTCCTGTCCCCATATCTCCACACGAGTATATCCAACATTTCCGTGTGTGTGTGTATGTGTGTGTGTGTGTGTGTGTGTGTGTGTGTGTGTGTGTGTGTGTGTGTGTGTGTGTGTGTGTGTGTGTGTGCTGCATACGTGGGCACGGTACAAAATTCACCACGTTGAAAAATGTAAGGTACGAATGACCATACTACACGTTCATAATTTCCTCCAAATTTTCTTACCTTCATTCCATTTAAGAAGTAGCTATGATAGACATATCGGTAGTATCCTTCGAGTACTTGTACCGTTCGCTCACAAGCAAAGGCTAAGGCAACAACAGCAGGAGCAGACATAGAACTAATAACGAAGCTATTAGAGTAATAATAGCAATATCACCGCCATCAACAGTTACTATTACCTGTAGTGTTATTACAAGAACAAAAACAACAACAACAACAACAACAACTACTTCTACTACTACTACTACTACTACTACTACTACTACTACACCTAAAACAACAACAACAACAACAACTACTACTACTACTACTACTACTACTACTACTACTACTACTACTACTACTATCTACTACTACTACTACTACTTCTGCTGCTGCTGCTGCTGCTGCTGCTGCTGCTGCTGCTACTACTACTACTACTACTACTACTACTACTACTACTACTACTACTACTACTACTACTACTACTACCACCAACAAAATACTTTCCTGTCCATCAAATTCCACGTCTACATAAAATGCCTTCCTCATCCACTCCTCTGCTAGAACTAGAAAATTGGGACCTTATTCAGGACTTTGAGATGTCACATTTTGAAAATGAATTACAAGCTACCGATACCTCGCCAGTTCTCGATATCACATTTTTAAACAATTTTGAAATATTTCGTGACGGACAATACGTTAATAAACCAACAGTTTATCACCACAAATCTTTGGTTAGTTATGTATCGAACGACAGTCAATCCACGTCATATTTGTCAGCTGTATATGGTACCCAAGACCGTCATTGTCCACCAGTACCATGTGATATCCAAACACTTCAGCCTTCCACAGGTACGAATAACATGAGTGATTTTTTCAAGTCACTAGTATCTCCTCCGGACGGGACCAGTGATTTTTCTTTACCACCATCAGGTTTGGCACAGTCAGAACTTACAATACCAGAAGGACATGACTTGTGTGAAGAGAAAAATTGTGTGGACGAAAGAGACAATATTGTCAAGCTCATCCGTCAGGTAAATATTACCCATAAATCACAATCTCCCCTTCATACATTTCCGGAACAAAACGATCCAAATATGGAAAAGCGCCGACAAAGGGCAGGAGAAGCTCACAGGAGACGTGAAAAAAGGAAATCAGATCGGATGACAATCGTTGATCACATTGCACACTTGAAGCGTCGTGCCAGCAACCTAAAGCAAGTGCGAACTGCTCTTGACAAGCAGATTGCTACGCTCACTCAGCTGGTCAACCAAACAGATTAAACGCTTCCAAGACATGAAATTAACACAAGCGAAGCATTCTGCTAGTCTTAGGAGAAGAGTTTCTCTCTCTCTCTCTCTCTCTCTCTCTCTCTCTCTCTCTCTCTCTCTCTCTCTCTCTCTCTCTCTCTCTCTCTCTCTCTCTCTCTCAACAGTCCTTTAATTTGTCCAATGTGTTGGGTTTTCTAGCACTTAATTAGTACTTTGACGTAGGGATTACTTGGGAATTTGACATTATGTGTTTGTACAATTTTGTGAGTGTCTGTGCCATGCTTAATAAGGATGCATGTAGTACAATAAATAACTGTGAAGATTGATCAAATACTGACATACTTTTATGGAATAGATTTCCTATATCACATTACCGGATAATTATTAGTAGTTAATTCTTATGTGATTGTTATCTTACAAATTGTGTGATTTATTACCTTTCATCGGCTTTTTTTAGTCAAGGGTCTTGCACACACACACACACACATGTGTGTGTGTGTGTGTGTGTGTGTGTGTGTGTGTGTGTGTGTGTGTGTGTGTGTGTGTGTGTGTGTGTGTTTGTGTGTATATGTACCTATTCAACAGTTATCAAAGGTAAAAATACCGCGCGACGCATCTATCAGGGGTATTACTCTCTGGTACATGAAAATGGCGTTACGACATTCAAGAGCTGATGAATTAACGTTGTATTCCATGACCATTTTTGGTGCTTAACACCACACTAAGTACGCTTTGTCCCTGTTATACACATGATAAAGTGGTCAAGTGAAAAAAACAAAAAAAATCCAGTCCGTTGTTTGCTACCAAAAGTACTATCCTTGTTTCAACAGAGTTCACAGGAACTCCCTGATGATCTATATACATTTATAGGTCGGTAATATCAGAACGACCTAACTTTATAGCTTAGGTTATGAAAGTATTCCCTATGAATTTCTTAAAGAATTGTGGTGGGAAAAAGTAAATCAATATGAGTCTTTGATTTCCATAACATTGGTGAATATATACGTATTATATTGACTGGTTTCAGGTGTAGAATGATCTCTCTCTCTCTCTCTCTCTCTCTCTCTCTCTCTCTCTCTCTCTCTCCCTCTCTCTCGTCTCTCTCTCTCTCTCTCTCTCTCTCTCTCTCTCTCTCTCTCTCTCTCTCTCTCTCTCTCTCTCTCTCTCTCTCTCTCTATCTCTCGCTCTCGCTCGCTCGCTCTCTCGCTCTCGTTCTCTCTCGCTCTTTCTCTTTTTGTCAGAGTCAAAGTACAATCCAGCAAAGTAAGATAATCATTTTACCTGTATTGAAAAATGAAAACCCACCTACGTACATCTACAGCAAATATTCATATAAAAGTGGCTGTGTTGTGTATCGAGGCGGGACCACGGGACGCACCGATGCCAGTCTCGACAGTGTGTGTGTGCAACAGCCAAACAAAACCTTTCGTTGCATTTCATCGAGTCGTCCGATAACGATCCCTTTGTCGGCTGCACGTGCTTTTTCCCTGACGGAGTTTCCTTTTTAGTTCCATTTCTGTTTTGTCTGATCCACGTATCCCTCTCGGCTTGAAGCAACGCATGGCACAATTTCGTGACTGAAACACACTCAAGGGCTCTCAATCTGTGACAGCTCGATGTGATGTGCTCCCGGGCTTTGTGAATACCCCGCACCTGGCACATCGCTTTGCATATCGTAGTGAAGAAAGAAATGAAGTGTGCTCTGCGCTTTCTTAAGTGGAGCGAGTTGT
>CM035198.1:1518904-1521404 GCA_020233015.1 Callinectes sapidus | reverse complement strand
AGTAGTAGTATCATTCTGCTCTGGCTGCTGGAGGTTCAGGGTTCAAGTAACGGACAGACTCGCCAAAGTTTGGCGCCTCGGGGGGCATGTGTGTGCCGCGCTGGTGGCAGGGAGTGACGCAAGGAAAGACTAGCCTGTTCATTCCACTCAGTAAGGGCAGCCAGCACCAGCAAGTTTGGACCTGTTTTTCTCGTGTGCGGATACACCTAATATACTGTACCTTTCCGCTTATCAGTGTCAGTAGGCTCTGGTAACCTGCAACCAGATGACTTGCTTTGTTGGTTGGCGTATGTATCCTATCAGCAGGGTGGTCATGTTGTCTGGCTAACGGCTGCGAAATGCCACACCCAAGGTCCTCTGCCACGAGATGGTGTTCATGTCTGGATACAAGAGAGGACCCACACGTGAAAATGTAAGATAGCTAATTCAACGATGGTTACAGTTCAGTTATAAAGCATTTGGCAAACTCTCTAGTGCAGACCAGAGAGTCACTGTTCCTCATGCACACTATGAAGGCTGTCCTTTATACAATTAGATTAAAGGTTCCAATTTTCATCTGCTGATCGTAAAATGATGACGACATTAATTAGGTAAAGAGTGAAAATGAAGTATCATATAGGCGAGCTTGAGGTTCACAGTTCTATTTGTTCACTTTATCACGGTTGTAAAACTTTTTGTTATGTAAATCAATACGAGCAGAGCACGATATTGCACGTTTCTACAGTGACATGCCGAGTATTTAATCACAGCAGCTTAGTAACTTTATGTATAATGGTTGAAGAAATTGTTCATTACACAATGTCTTTGAAAATATGATATGTGGTGGAGTCCTTACAACGAGAACAGTGACCAATCAGTAAATGAAGAATAGCATTAAAGATCCCATTGGTACTAGTTAGATGAAATAATATGACGTCACCACAAGGAGAGGAATTCTTCATTGGCAAAATTTTGAAACAATAAAAGATGAAAGAAATCAGAAGGCAAAGAAAGAAAATGTTTAAAATCCGATCATTACTCATTAGATGAAATAAATTAAAAATACTATTAACAATAGACATATATGGGTCTGTCCGTGGCTGAGGTGCTCCAGGTCACTGCCATGAGCGTGCCCCTCAAGAGGTTCTCCTTGCACATTTCTCTCAGCTTTGCATGTCGAGGTGATCACTTGTCACGGCCCGGCACACTCAAGGGCAGGAGAAACAAGTGTCACTACAGGCTTGGTGTCTACACTGATAACATGTACGTGGATACAGGCTCTTATATCTGTGTGCGTGCGTGTGTGTTGGGGGGGGGGGCGTTGTGGGTGCGAGGAGGAGTGTATGGTTCATTTTATCACCTCAAGTCGTCTGCAGGTCAGCCAGCCAGTTGTTCCTTCACGGCATGGCTACTCAACTATTAGGAGCAAAGTTCCAGTTAGACAATCTCCAATATATGCATACGTCCGAATATCTTATTTTACATGCAATCATGGAAGATAAACAATCAATCTAAGAACACGGTAGTATAACCATAGGACTTGTATTGATTTCATGTTCACTGTTTGCTTTATTAATAAGAATTTACAAAATGTGGAAATAAAAAATCAAAATATTTTAAGAATTCATCAGCAGGACCTTCATGTTATTCAGGTATATTTTATCTTCCTGGGGTTTGGTGTCCAACTACAACACTCAAAAGATATGGATTCGTACCGCAGGGCGCCAGTTGAGTAGCCCTGCTGTAGGAAAGAGTCACACCGGGACAGTGAGGCTTACAGGCTCGTATCCACTTGTTGCTGGTGAACAGACGCTACGAAGACACACATTAAGAGACTCGCCCACTTGCCTCGCCGCGGCCGGGTCTCGAACCTGGGCTTTCTCGGTTGTGAGTCGAGTGTGGTAACCACTACACTACAGGGTGTGTGTGTGTGTGTGTGTGTGTGTGTGTGTGTGTGTGTGTGTTGACTTTCATATTTGGTTTGGCGAAACCTGTCGCCGATCTGTCAGTGTGTCTGGAAAGTTGTTTCTGCTCATCCTTTCTGGCGAGTTTTAACTTCAATGTCTTATTTAGTCAAGTCAAAAGTCGCAAGTCACCTCCTTGTGAGAATATGCAATGCACAACAGGTTTTTCTTTTGTTTTCTTTTATTTTCCGAAAGAATAATAGACTTGGCATTCGTAGCACTGATATGATAGCATCAGAGCAGCCTGAGTGGAAGACGGCTCGCTTCATTATCGTTAACTTATTTCTGCAACGATGGAGGAGGAGCAGGACGGGAAGTTGCCGGTCACTGTATCACCGGCCCGGGCCAGCAGTGCCGTACATTCACTGATTCTCGGTGACAGTACCAGACTGCTGCAGTATATAGTGGCAGCGGCAGTGGCAGTAGTGCAGTTCTCACTCCGCAAGCCAGCTGGTGGGACGCGCTGCTCCGCTCTCCACTCATCACTTTACTGATCCACCAGTAAGTGCTTTCACCGCCGCACGGAAATTTGGTGTTAATTTTACCTTCGTTATGAA
>CM035198.1:1448158-1460205 GCA_020233015.1 Callinectes sapidus | reverse complement strand
CCGTCGCGGAAACACCAGCTTCGTAGAAAGTACAACGCGCACATCTACACATTCAGATAAGATCAGAGCTTGCTATTTTAACGCTCGTAGTTTGCGGAGTAAATTTGATGAGCTTCAAGCTCGTATATACGAAGAAAACTACGACGTCATTGGTATCACTGAAACCTGGATCAATTCAACGCACAGAGACTACCTGGCCGAGTACTCACTTCCCGGCTATAACTTTTATAGTTGCGAGAGATCTCACCGTACAGGGGGCGGAACAGTAGGGAAAAAGAAGTAGATCTTGGCGTTGTGGTATCAAAGGATCTTAAGCCGAGCCAACACTGCACAGAAACAGTGAAAATGGCAAATAAATTAGTAGGGTTCATTGGTAGAACCTTCGAATTTAAATCTGAAAAGGTCATACTTGCCTTATACAACTCATTGGTGCGTCCTAAACTCGAATATTGTGTGCAGTTTTGGTCGCCATACTATAGAAAAGACATTGAAAAACTGGAAAAAATACAACGTAGAGTCACTAAAATGATTCCGAGATTGAAAAATAAGACATATGAGGAACGACTGGATGAATTAAATCTATTCAGCTTAACAAAGCGCAGGATAAGAGGAGACCTAATCGAAGTTTTCAAAATTTTTAAAGGATATAGTAATCTTAACGTTAATAAGTATTTTAACATTGATAACTCAAACACAACAAGAAATAATGGTTGCAAAATTAAACCTAAGCGCTTCAAATCTCACGAGGCTAAGTACTTTTTCTTTAGCCGAGTTGTTAACATCTGGAATAAGCTGCCCTCGGAAATTGTAAACAGCAGCTCTATTCCATCATTCAAAAACAAAATTGATAAATATTTAAAAGCAAACCCCCAACAAGCTCTCTTCTTGTCCGAATAATATTAACACGTATATCCTATTAATGTCATGGTTTCTGTGTCTCTTTTCTTTTTCAGATAGACATGTAGAGTTCACCATTGTAGGGTGAATAGCAAAATTTCCTTTCCTCCTTTCCTGTGAAAATTCCATGCCAGTTTTTCCATACTGCATGGTACTTTTCCAAACTATTTTCCATGCCAGCGAAAGCTGGAGGGAGTGGTGGATGGGGAGGAGCCTTCTCCTGTACTGTCCTGTCTCTCTTCCCTGTAGATAGATAGCAGTAGTAACCAAGCAGCCTTGAAAGGACCAAAAGGTCTGGTGCTGCTTAGCTTTCCTTTGTATTCCTTTGTACTACTACTACTACTACTACTACTACTACTACTACTACTACTACTACTACTACTACTATATGGTTAACATATAGCTGTGAAATGTCAAAATTACCAAAATTACCTTCACTAACACCTGATATAATATTGGAAATCCCTTAAATTAATAAAAAAAAAAAAAAGGAAAGCTCAACCATTCTATCTTTGCTATAGTGACGAGGTCCCAAGGCCACAAACAAGCAAACAATAAACCCAAATCCCTATCAGCGCTAGTTAGTAAAGGATAAATAAAGACTGGGGCTGGACGTGAAGCGACGCAGGAAAGGCTGGGAGCATCGACTTCATTCAAGAAACATACACGTTAGTCTTGATTGAAACCAAAGCCATCCATCCGGTGAATCGTGTGTTATACGTTAACGATCTCAAGGAAGCCATTACTGACTATGACATTATACAGTTGCCTATACACAGACGACACTCGAATCATTTCTCCTGAAAGATCTAATCTATAGAGCTTAGGCCAATCTTTCATCAGCAAAAGAAATATTGTAACACTAACGGCTTAATGTTTCACACAAACAAGACACAATGTACATATATTTATTGGCCCAACTCCAATGGCTCATGTAGATAAAAAGTTACATTTGATGTTGCTGTCCATGTCCACACACACACACACACACACACACACACAGACTGGCGTTGCTCCTTCACTCTCTTGGGGCCTAAGACGTGGAATACCATGCCCTCTGACGTGAACAATTCCAACACACTTGCCTCTTTCAAAAACATTTAAGGGTGTTTTCAGAAGCAAGTGTGTGTGTGTGTGTGTGTGTGTGTGTGTGTGTGTGAAAAAATGGAAGAAATAAAGAAATCAAATATTGATTTTAAGTTTAGACTAGAAATGGAAAACAGAAAATAATAAGATAATAAAAATAAATCAGAAAAATAAAGATAAATGAAAAATATATATAAGAATAACTTTAAAGGAAACGCGGAGTGAACAAAGTCCAACGGAAAGCGCTGAGTGAACGAAATGTATAAACGCGGGATTTGAGACAATCGAAACGCGAACACGCTAAGAAGCAGAGTGAACACTATAGACCGATGAACACTACCGACTGAACACTATAGACCCATGAACACGACCGACTGAACACTATAGACCGATGAACACTACAGACTGAACACTATAGACCGATGAACACGACCGACTGAACAATATAGATCGATGAACCCGACTGACTGAACACTATAGACCGATGAACACGACCGACCGATGAACACGACCGATTGAACACGACCGACCGATGAACACGACCGAGTGAACACGACCGACTGAACACTATAGACCGATGAACACGACCGACTGAACACTATAGACCGATAAACACGACCGATTGAACACTATAGACCGATGAACACGACCGACTGAACACTATAGACCGATGAACACGACCGACTGAACACTATAGACCGATAAACACGACCGAGTGAACACTCTAGGCCGATAAACACGACCGAGTGAACACTTTAGACCGATGAACACGACCGACTGAACACTATAGACCGATGAACACGACCGACTGAACACTACAGACCGATGAACACGACCGACTGAACACTATAGACTGATGAACACGACCATGTGAACACTATAGACTGATGAACAGTCCAAAACAGTCCAAACTGTTACTTGGCTGTTGTGTACAGACCGCCATCTAACTCAGTTCTTGATGATCAAGCCCTTTTAACGTTTCTTGATCAATTTTGCCCATGTAAGGAGGCCATCATTTTGGGTGACTTTAATTTGCCAAACATTGATTGGTCTAAGGATGATGCTTTATTCTGTGATTATGATCCTCTCACCCTATCCTTCACAACCTGCTTCAACAACCATGGATTGCTTCAGTGGGTTGATTTTCCTACCTTTGTACCTTCTGGCAACACACTAGATCTGGTTCTTTCTTCTGAACATGATAGAATAGGTAACATTAGGTCTCTTTGCCCACTTCCTGGCTGTGGTCATGTTCCCATTGTATTTGACTACTTTTATTCTTTTGGGCCAGTTGACCTTTCTTGTGACATCTCTGGTAAACGTGCGTGGTCCCGAGGCAAATATAAATATATTGAGGAGTATGTATCCTTAGTTGACTGGGATTATGAATTTCTTCACCTTTCTGTTACTGCTATGATGTGTAAATTTCTAGCTGTCATTAGACCTCTTATAGATAGCTACATTCCTCTTTGTCAGTACATGCGTAAGACCACCTCACCTGTTTCTCCTCCAAACACCTTGAAAAGGAAACGCCAACAGGCATGGAAATTAGTTAAAAGTGTACGTGCTTTCTATGGTCGTCACTCTGTTGAATTATCCTGTGCCTTGACTCATTACAATTCTATAAACCACCAATTTAAGACCTATTTTATACAGTCTCAAATTGATCATGAAAAGTCATTGATGGATAATATTAAATCTAATCCTAAGGCCTTTCACCAGTACATTCGTAGTAAGAAAGTTGGAGCTCCTGCTGTTGGTCCCCTCAAGCGTGCTGATGGGTCTCTTGTTGAAAATTGTGGTTCAATGGCAGAAATTTTTGTGAATAGTTTTGCTTCTGTATTTAAGGTTGGTAATCCTAATCCATTGCCACACCAGGTATTCCATGGCTCAACTCAAGAAATTGTTCTTTCTCATTCTGACGTGTCTAGGAGGCTTGCCGAGCTTGATGTCTGCACCAGTATGGGACCTGATGGCCTACATCCTATGCTCCTTAAATCCTGTCCATCTTTGTCTTATCCAATTTATAAAATCTTTAAGTGCAGTCTAAATGAGGGCCGCCTGCCAGATGAATGGAAAATATCAGAAGTTGTCCCCATATTCAAGAAGGGATCTCGCTCTGCAGCCTTGAATTACAGACCCATCAGCTTAACCTCAGTCTGCTGTAAGACCATGGAGAGGATTGTGGCTGATCATCTTTATGCCTTTCTTGAAAATAACTCTCTTCTCTCCAGAGAACAGTACGGGTTTAGACGGGGTAGAACGGTAGACGAACAACTCATCCTTACCTATGATTTTGTTACTCGTGGTCTGGATCAACAAAATATAGTGGACGTTATATTGTTTGACTTTGCTAAGGCCTTCGATGTGGTAAACCATCACATCCTCATTCAGAAATTGAGATGTATAGGTGTTGGGGGTATATTACTTGATTGGATCTCCTCCTTCCTCCAGGGCAGGACCATGTATGTCTCTGTTTCTGGCTGTAGGAGCAGTTCTCATAGTGTAACCAGCGGAGTTCCGCAGGGATCTGTGTTAGGGCCTCTCCTCTTCTTGGTGTATGTGAATCATCTACCATCTTACATTGTGAATAACTGTATGATCTTTGCTGACGACCTCAAGATATATCTCCCATACTGCTCGTCTTCTCCACTAACCTTGGCTCTAGGAGTATCATCTTGCCAACACGATATTGATAATGTTTCTCGGGTGGCTGAGTCTTGGGGGCTCAGTCTCAATAAGGAGAAATGTGCATTGTTAAGGTTTCACCGTGGCTCTGTGGATTGGCAACATATTGGCACTTTGTCCTCCTATTACCTACATAATCATTGCATAGCTGCTGTTGCCTCTGCAAGGGACCTTGGAGTTTTGGTTGACTCTACCCTCAGATTCCATCTCCATATTAGGGCTACCGTCAACAGAGCATCTGGTCTTGCTGCTAATCTCCTCCGAAGTACATTATGCAGATCTCAACCATTTATGATCACAATGTACAAGACTTATATTAGACCCTTGTTAGAATATGCTTCCTGTGTGTGGAACACTGGCTTCCAGGGAGATCTTAGGCTGTTGGAGTCTGTGCAGAGATCCTGGACACGGCATGTGGACGGTGTATCTGATCTCCCCTACAGTGAGCGTCTCAGAATTCTTGACCTTTATTCAGTCCAGGGCAGGTTACTGCGTGCTGACCTAATAAAGTACTGGAAGATCTTTAACAATGAGTCCAGCATCTGCCCCACTGATATCTTTACCCTGGCTCCTATACTAGGTACTAGAGGACACAGGTTTAAGATTTTCCACACTCATTCCTCATTGGAAGCTAGGAGTAGGTCGTTCTCAAACAGACATGTTTCTCTGTGGAATTCTCTGCCTGATCCCGTTGTTGCTTCTAAATCAATTAATGCTTTCAAATCTGCTCTTCATTCCTTCTTAGGTCCTCGTCTGTATCACTTTCCTGACTAGTTCATCACTTCTACCTATTTTTCTGTCCTTCTTATTGAACTTAGTTAAGTTTATTAATAAATACAACTTGCCTTTCTCATTGTTTACTGCTTAAGATACACAACTCAGTCTTTATTTTCATTGCTTTCCTTACACCTACTCTTTATTTACTGGGAGACTGGCGTATCTGCAGTTTCCGTGCTACCCTTACCACCCTAATCCTTATTTGCCTATCTATAGCTATCTCAGTCTGTGGTAATAATGGGGTGGCCAACCAGGTGAGTCAACCAGGTGAGACTGAACACTAGAGACCGATGAACATGACAGACTGAACACTATAGACCGATGAACACGACTGACTGAACACTCTAGGCCGATAAACACGACCATGTGAACACAACCAATGAACCCAACCGAGTGAACATTAGTGATGAAAACGACCAAATGAACACAACGAATGAACACGACCGATCCATTGAACACTACCGACCGATGAACACGGCCAAGTGAACACAATGAATGAACACAACCGAGTGAACACTACTACTATAACTGCTGCTGCTGCTGCTGCTGCTGCTGCTGCTGCTACTACTACTACTACTACTACTACTACTACTACTACTACTACTACTACTACTACTACTACTATATGTTACCATATAATTATGTACAGTCAAAATTCTGGACACCTTCACTAGCCCCTGATATAATATTAAAAAACATGTAAATTAATAAAAAAATAAATAAATAAATAAATGAAAAAAATCGACCGGCATTACTAATTCATTTGGTCGCCCGGTAGAAAAGCAGTCTCTTCCACATCGCTACCATCACCATCATCAGCTGACAGGAAGGATAACAACACGCGGAGTAGACGTTTGTGTGTGTAGTGTGTGTGTGTGTGTGTGTGTGTGTGTGTATGTGTGTGTGTGTGTGTGCGTGTGTGTTATTCATGTGCGGAACATTGCAAAACCAACAGTTAGTTGTATATAAGAAATGGCTATTAGTGACAGAAATTTGTGTGGGACCTGCAAAAAAGGAAGTGAGACAGCAGATTAGGCTGTGATGTGAGCTCTGGTACCACAATGGCTGCCAGTGCCAGAGGATTGGTAAGGATCTGTATGAGGCTCATCAGAAAAGTACATACAGGTGAGCTGTGATACTGCTACGTCTGCAGATCTCAATTACAGGAAGGGCCACCAAAGACTTAAAGAATTGGTATATACAAAGAAGCAACTCGCAGAGCTCAAAGGAGAAATTATTAAATCAGTACGGTCGGAGGTACAACATGCACTCCGCCAATGAAGTGAAAAAAATAAATAAATAAAGCGGAAGTACGCGGGGAATTGAAGAAAGAAGGAGCAGTGATGTGGGTGGACACTAAACTCACCAGTAAGTGTGAGAGAATACATGGATGAGTGTATGAGAGAGGCCTAGGGTTGCCTTAGGTCCGGCTTTTCCCCAAAGCCCTAAATTCACGTATCGAGATTTGCGCGTGTGATCCAGTGGGATTTCGAAAAATCTCTCAAATGTCCGGAATTTTACCTTCCCTCAATTTAACTAAACAACCAATTAGACTTTCATATTTCTCTAGGATGAAATGAAAGGAGAGAGGGAAGGGCAGAGATTCACTGGGTGGCAGCTCCTTTATAGCTTTTTTTTTTTTTTTTTAAATTTTGACGTTTGGCACGTATGGGAATTCCTTGTGAGTTGCATTGCCATGTCTACAGGACCAGTATTGTCATCTTAACACCTTGGTGATGAGGACAAGTAAGTCATCTAATCAACTCACCAAGGTAGGGCTGCCTTATCAGTAGCACATGGAGTCAGCAGCCCAAAAATTATAAAAATACCCCAGTCAGATTGTTGACTTACCTAGTTGGCTCCTTTGCTGAATAAAAGTGTAGCACAAAATATACTAAAACTTGGTAGAATTATGGGGAACCCAGAGCTGCTGGTGTGCTAGAAGCAGATATAGATTATTTGTAGTAGACTTAAATATGTAATAACGGGATAGTACACCACTTAAAGCATTTGGATAAGGATATGTATAATTATTCGTCATACTCGAACAATAGGTTTCCCAAAGCACCATGTAGCAACCGTTTAAAAGACAGTAGTGAGTTGGTTTGAGTGACTTGGGCAGGCAAAGAATTCCAAAGAGGGATGCATCTCTGGGAGAAAAATCTGTTTTGATTCCAGGTTGTGGTGTGCTGGGAAGAGTTTGTAAGAGTGTCCTCGAGTGCCCACTGATGGAACAAGAACAAAGAGTGTCTCAGGCTGGATAATTGATTGTCTGTGGAGGATTTTCCAATACTTAATAAAGTGCGCACAAAGGAGTCTTCCCATCAGAGGTGTGAGGCATGCGGCATGCTTATTGGCTGGACGTGGAGGTGTGTCGCAACCTGATGGGTCATCTCACCCCCTCCCTGCACATTCCACAGACTGCCATCAAGCTCTGGTAGGCCAGCAAACTAGCTCTTCTGGCGTGCATCTATGTCTCAAAATCTCTTGTTATGTAATGGGATTTTTACCAGTATTGTGATTTGATAGCTGGACTCCTGGTGGTTGGATCATGAACTAGGATTGTTGGACAAGAGATCTAACTCATTTTCATCCAGGTTAGCACTTACGACACTCTGCCATTAAGCCCCTTATATATATGCACGTTAATATGTTATCTTAGGTACACAATTCAAGGCTCCATTACAAGGTGAGAGTCCTCTCTCTCCCTCTGGGTGTCGAAGGTTCACTTACAACGTCTAAGAAGAGTGGCCCACCCAGCTGATTAATCAGTAACATACGCCCTCCCCCTATTACTTCTGTTTTCTATAGGAAATTTGATGAAGTACATGAGACTTACCGTAGTTTAGTTGAAATGTGCTTCGAATTTTACGAAGCAAGTCACCTCTGCTAGAAGGGAGTATTCACATGAGATACTCTGTGCCACTACACACCACCAGACTTTAAGGAGTACGATTACCCACATGAAAGTTTTTTCCTCATTTCTTATCACCTAGCGTTGAATCATTAGATGCTGGTTAGCATAGGGAGGGAGTGGAGGGCATGTGAATACCCTCTTCTAGCAGAGGTGACTTGCTTCATTAAATTCGAAGCACATTTCAACTTCATCAATTTTACTTCAACAAATCACTTCTCGGCCAGAAGGGGCATTGCCCTGAGATTTTGAAGCCATGTGGGTATCGTACTTCAACACTGAGAAAGTATGTTTGGATATGAACAAGGTGAAAAATACAACCAAAACCCAAACTTTAGTATAATGATAAAAAGAAAATTTTGTAGAAACAAGCAAGATGACACTTATCTTTGTACAGTTTCACTGACTATTCTAGTACAGCTTCTTGAAATGTATCAACATCAAAAACAATCTCTTTATCATGATATTTGTCATGATGTGTTTGATTGGTACCGCCATGGCCTTAGCTTTTGATGCCGCAGCAGGCCGAACACTGCCAGCCGAATACTTTGTAGTGTTTACTCCTGACATATGAAGCACTGTTCTGATCCATCTCGCAATAGTGTCTTTTGTCACGTTTTTATGTGGCTTAACAAAGCTAATGAGGAACTTCTCATTCTGATTCCCAACACTTCTGAATTTTTCAGTTCGTGCAAGGTACAATTTCAGCGTTTCACACACACACACACACACACACACACACACACACGCACGCACGCACACACACACACACACACACACACACACACACACACACACACACACACACACACACACACACACACACACACACTGCTATCCTTAGTGTACACCTTAAAGATCACAAATCGCACGTTATATTTTTGCTTAACTTTTTTCAAGCTGCCACCTAACAACACCGAAATAGAATCCTTCCTGATATTAATGTCCCTCAACAGTAACAAATATAAAGTTTGTATTCTAGCAGCTTGTGTGAGTGCCATTAGCATCACTAGTTTTAGAGTAATGTCCTTAAGAGAAAGCGAGCACAATGGTTCCATGTTCTGCAACTGCAGGACCACCAGCTGAACGTCCAAAGTTTCTGCATCCCTGGGTGCTGATGGCCTCAAGTTGAAAACACCTCGCAAAAATTTGTTGACAAGAGGGTGATTTCCTGCTCTGCATCTTTCCACAACTATCCTCAGCAAGGACAAAGCTCCTCTCACAGTATTAACAGATTCATATCCCACACCTCTGTGAAAAGTATCAGACAGGAAATATATAATATCAGTCACAGTGGCAGTAAGGGGATTGATGTTCCATTTATTACAAAACTGTAGCCACCTGGTGACGTATGGTCGATGCTGTTTCGCAGTTGCGGGTCTCCAGGAAGCCATGATGATGTCCGTGCCTGCTGTTGAAATGCCTCTGTCTCGTAGCTGTTGCCGGATAAGAGACCTGCCATCAATCTAGTGTGTTTCAGCATGAGGTGTTCCTCTGCTCCTGATGGCTGACACAGTACATTCTTCCTTCTTGTTATCAGACGCGGTCCCTTGACAAACAACGTGAGCAGAGTCCCTATCCATGGTTGGGATGGCCACTGTTGCACAATCAACCATCCCTTTGCCATCTCTGCTCGTATTTTCTGAAGGCATCTGGCAATCAAAGCAAAAGGGGGAAAAGCATAAATCAGCTCAAACTGTGACCAACAAATTGGAAAAGCATCAAAGTGTTCAGCCTCTTGGTCAAGTTTCCATGAACAAAAACGAGGCATCTGCTTATTCAATATGGAAGCAAATAGATCTATACTAGAAACTCCAAAGTGCTCATATAACTCTTTGAAAATGTCCTCATTTAACTTCCTTTCATGTTTGTCATTGAACTTACGAGATACAACATCTGCCAGGAGGTTAACTTTACCTGGTACATGGGAGCATGTAATCCAGACATTATTCATTTTACACCAATTTTGAGGCAGATGTCATTACACACTGCAGATTTCGTGCCACCCATTTCATTGACATGCTGTTGTATTATCGCAAACCACTCTTAGGTGTTGTCCTTTGATATGCTGTGCAAAGGAACTGATGGTCAATAATATGTCTTTGAGTTCTTTTGCATTGATGTGCAATTTTGCTTCTGTTAAGGACCATCTCCCATTAACTTGATGATGATTAAGGGAGCCACCCCAACCGAAGTTTGATGCATCTGTATACAGATCTATTTCCGTACCTTTCCAAAAAATCTTCCTGTTTTCCTTTGAAATGTGATTTAACCAACAAATTAAATCTGCCTTCATTTCATGTGTGATGCCCATCCATATATCAAAATTACCTTTCTCTTTCTTTAATGCTGAAATCTTTGCAGTCTCCAACCTCCTGTAATGCAGTTTCCCCATTTCCACTGCTGGAATAGCTGCAACCAATAACCCAATGACTTTGGCCACATCCCTGATTTTTGCTCTAAATACATTAAATAATTGTTTGTAGCTTTGAACTATTTTTCGTTGTCTCCTCTCAGGCAGTGTTACTGTCATTGTGTTTGAGTCAATGACGATCCCTAAGTACTCTAAACATTTTGTGGGAACCAAAACAGATTTGTCCTCAGTGATGCAAAAAAAAAGCTAAATAAATAAATAAAATCTTCCTGAGAAATTCTACAGTGGCGTGGATACTCTCATAACATCCTACAATGGTGTTGTGTGAAATAAGTGTGTCATCAAGGAAACTGGTGATGATATGACACATCTCTTTCAGTTTGGCCAAAACAGATTTCATTACTTTATTAAATAAACGTGGGCCTTCTGCAACGCAGTTAGGAAGACAGGTGAATTGATAAATTTTTCCTTGCCATTTAAAACATAGAAATCTCAGTTGCTCTACAGCAATTTTGACAGAATAGTAAGCATGTCTTAGATCAACAGATGCCATGTAGCAGCCTCTGTTAATAAGCCGAATACCCTGCTCAGGATCCTCCATTTTGAAGTGTTTGTAATTAATGAGTTCATTAAGTTTCTTTAGGTTAAGAATCATTCTGAAACCTCCATCCTTTTCCTTCGCAAGAAAATGGGCGAAATAATTTGTCCCACCTGTCTTTTACTTTCTTTGATAACCTTAAGCTCCAGCAGCTTTACAGCTTCCTTACAAATAACATGTTTCTCCTTTCACTAAAAATATATTCAATTTCTTCCTCAAATAAGGTACCAATATCAGTAACATGAATGTCGAGATGGCAATGTGAAACAATATCCAAAATATGAGAGTCACATGTTATTTTATGCCACTCATTCCCAATTTTTTAAAGTCTGCCAGCTTCAAATTTATGACTCACCTCAGTTATTGCCGGGGTTTGCTGTGTCCCCAGCCGCAGGAGTTTTTGTTATGTCGTTGCGGACATACGTAGACGCCACACCTCACATTTTTCTCCATTAACTTCTGCAACATTCGCGGTCTTCGATCTAATTTTCAATCTATAGAACACCACCTCTCCTCCACTAAATCTTATCTTCTATTTCTCACTGAAACTCAGGTGTCTGAGGCAACTGACAGTAACCCCTTTTCTGTTCCCTCCTACTTTCTCCATCCTCACTTTCGTTCCAAAGCTGGATGTGGCGTCTACGTATGTCCGCAACGACATAACAAAAACTCCTCTCTCTCTCTCTCTCTCTCTCTCTCTCTCTCTCTCTCTC
>CM035198.1:1441573-1448138 GCA_020233015.1 Callinectes sapidus | reverse complement strand
CTGTCTCTCTTCCCTGTAGATAGTTAGCAGTAGTAACAAAGCAGCCTTGAAAGGACCAAAAGGTCTGCTGCTGCTTGGCTTTCCTTTGTATTCCTTTGTACTACTACTACTACTACTACTACTACTACTACTACTACTACTACTACTACTATATGGTTACCATATAGCTGTGAAATGTCAAAATTACCTTCACTAACACCTGATATAATTTTGGAAAACCCGTAAATTAATAAAAAAAAAAAAAAAGGAAAGCTCAACCATTCTATCTTTGCTGTAGTGAAATTAATAAAAAAAAAAAAAGGAAAGCTCAACCATTCTATCTTTCCTATAGTGACGAGGTCCCAAGGCCACAAAAGAGCAAACAATAAACCCAAATCCCTATCAGCGCTAGTTATTAAAGGATAAATAAAGACTGGGGCTGGACGTGAAGCGACGCAGGAAAGGCTGGGAGCATCGACTTCATTCAAGGAACATACACGTTAGTCTTGATTGAAACCAAAGCCATCCATCCGGTGAATCGTGTGTTATACGTTAACGATCTCAAGGAAGCCATTACTGACTATGACATTATACAGTTGCCTATACACAGACGACACTCGAATCATTTGTCCTGAAAGATCTAATCTATAGACCTTAGGCCAATCTTTCATCAGCAAAAGAAATATTGTAACACTAACGGCTTAATATTTCACACAAACAAGACACAATGTACATATATTTATTGGCCCAACTCCAATGGCTCATGTAGATAAAAAGTTCCATTTGATGTTGCTGTCCATGTCCACACACACACACACACACACACACACAGACTGGCGTTGCTCCTTCACTCTCTTGGGGCCTAAGACGTGGAATACCATGCCATCTGACGTGAACAATTCCAACACACTTGCCTCTTTCAAAAACATTTAAGGGTGTTTTCAGAAGCAAGTGTGTGTGTGTGTGTGTGTGTGTGTGTGTGTGTGTGTGTGTGTGTGTGTGTGTGTAAAAAAAAAATGGAAGAAATAAAGAAATCAAATATTGATTTTAAGTTTAGACTAGAAATGGAAAACAGAAAATAATAAGATAATAAAAATAAATCAGAAAAAATAAAGATAAATGAAAAATATATATAAGAATAACTTTAAAGGAAACGCGGAGTGAACAAAGTCCAACGGAAAGCGCTGAGTGAACGAAATGTATAAACGCGGGATTTGAGACAATCGAAACGCGAACACGCTAAGAAGCAGAGTGAACACTATAGACCGATGAACACTACCGACTGAACACTAGAGACCGATGAACACGACCGACTGAGCACTATAGACCGATGAACACGACCGACTGAACAATATAGACAGATGAACACGTCCGACTGAACACTATAGACCGATGAACACGACCGACTGAACACTATAGACCGATGAACACGACCGACTGAACACTATAGACCGATGAACACGACCGATTGAACACTATAGACCGATGAACACGACCGACTGAACACTATAGACCGATGAACACGACCGACTGAACACTATAGACCGATAAACACGACCGAGTGAACACTACAGACCAATGAACACGACCGACTGAACACTTTAGACCGATAAACACGACCGAGTGAACACTCTAGGCCGATGAACACGACCGACTGAACACTATAGACCGATGAACACGACCGACTGAGCACTATAGACCGATAAACACGACCGACTGAACACTCTAGGCCGATAAACACGACAGAGTGAACACTCTAGACCGATGAACACGACCGACTGAACACTATAGACCGATGAACACGACCGACTGAACACTACAGACCGATGAACACGACCGACTGAACACTATAGACTGATGAACACGACCATGTGAACACTATAGACTGATGAACACGACCGACTGAACACTAGAGACCGATGAACATGACCGACTGAACACTATAGACCGATGAACACGACTGACTGAACACTCTAGGCCGATGAACACGACCATGTGAACACAACCAATGAACCCAACCGAGTGAACATTAGTGATGAAAACGACCAAGTGAACACAACGAATGAACACGACCGATCCATTGAACACTACCGACCGATGAACACGGCCAAGTGAACACAATGAATGAACACAACCGAGTGAACACTACTACTATAACTGCTGCTGCATCTGCTGTTGCTGCTGCTGCTACTACTACTACTACTACTGCTACTACTACTACTACTACTACTACTACTACTACTAGTACTACTACTACTACTACTAGTACTATATTGTTACCATATAATTATGTACAGTCAAAATTCTGGACACCTTCACTAGCCCCTGATATAATATTAAAAAACATGTAAATTAATAAAAAAAAAAAAATAAATAAATAAATGAAAAAAATCAACCGGCATTACTAATTCATTTGGTCGCCCGGTAGAAAAGCAGTCTCTTCCACATCGCTACCATCACCATCATCAGCTGACAGGAAGGATACCAACACGCGGAATAGACGTTTGTGTGTGTGTGTGTGTGTGTGTGTGTGTGTGTGTTATTCATGTGCGGAACATTGCAAAACCAACAGTTAGTTGTATATAAGAAATGGCTATTAGTGACAGAAATTTGTGTGGGACCTGCAAAAAGGAAGTGAGACAGCAGATTAGGCTGTGATGTGAGCTCTGGTACCACAATGGCTGCCAGTGCCAGTTGGTAAGGATCTGTATGAGGCTCATCAGAAAAGTACATACAGGTGAGCTGTGATACTGCTACGTCTGCAGATCTCAATTACAGGAAGGGCCACCAAAGACTTAAAGAATTGGTATATACGAAGAAGCAACTCGCAGAGCTCAAAGGAGAAATTATTAATTCAGTACGGTCGGAGGTACAACATGCACTCCGCCAATGAAGTGAAAAAAATAAATAAATAAAGCGGAAGTACGCGGGGAATTGAAGAAAGAAGGAGCAGTGATGTGGGTGGACACTAAACTCACCAGTAGGTGTGAGAGAATACATGGATGAGTGTATGAGAGAGGCATAGGGTTGCCTTAGGTCCGGCTTTTCCTCCAAAGCCCTAAATTCACGTGTCGAGATTTGCGCGTGTGATCCAGTGGGATTTCGAAAAATCTCTCAAATGTCCGGAATTTTACCTTCCCTCAATTTAACTAAACAACCAATTAGACTTTCATATTTCTCTAGGATGAAATGAAAGGAGAGAGGGAAGGGCAGAGATTCACTGGGTGGCAGCTCCTTTATAGCTTTTTTTTTTTTTTTTTTTTTGACGTTTGGCACGTATGGGAATTTTTTGTGAGTTGCATTGCCATGTCTACAGGACCAGTATTGTCATCTTAACACCTTGGTGATGAGGACAAGTAAGTCATCTAATCAACTCACCAAGGTAGGGCTGCCTTATCAGTAGCACATGGAGTCAGCAGCCCAAAAATTATAAAAATACCCCAGTCAGATTGTTGACTTACCTAGTTGGCTCCTTTGCTGAATAAAAGTGTAGCACAAAATATACTAAAACTTGGTAGAATTATGGGGAACCCAGAGCTGCTGGTGTGCCAGAAGCAGATATAGATTATTTGTAGTAGACTTAAATATGTAATAACGGGATAGTACACCACTTAAAGCATTTGGATAAGGATATGTGTAATTATTCGTCATACTCGAACAATAGGTTTCCCAAAGCACCATGTAGCAACCGTTTAAAAGACAGTAGTGAGTTGGTTTGAGTGACTTGGGCAGGCAAAGAATTCCAAAGAAGGATGCATCTCTGGGAGAAAAATCTGTCTTGATTCCAGGTTGTGGTGTGCTGGGAAGAGTTTGTAAGAGTGTCCTCGAGTGCCCACTGATGGAACAAGAACAAAGAGTGTCTCAGGCTGGATAATTGATTGTCTGTGGAGGATTTTCCAATACTTAATAAAGTGCGCACAAAGGAGTCTTCCCATCAGAGGTGTGAGGCATGCGGCATGCTTATTGGCTGGACGTGGAGGTGTGTCGCAACCTGATGGGTCATCTCACCCCCTCCCTGCACATTCCACAGACTGCCATCAAGCTCTGGTAGGCCAGCAAACTAGCTCTTCTGGCGTGCATCTATGTCTCAAAATCTCTTGTTATGTAATGGGATTTTTACCAGTATTGTGATTTGATAGCTGGACTCCTGGTGGTTGGATCATGAACTAGGATTGTTGGACAAGAGATCTAACTCATTTTCATCCAGGTTAGCACTTACGACACTCTGCCATTAAGCCCCTTATATATATGCACGTTAATATGTTATCTTAGGTACACAATTCAAGGCTCCATTACAAGGTGAGAGTCCTCTCTCTCCCTCTGGGTGTCGAAGGTTCACTTACAGCGTCTAAGAAGAGTGGCCCACCCAGCTGATTAATCAGTAACATACGCCCTCCCCCTATTACTTCTGTTTTCTATAGGAAATTTGATGAAGTACATGAGACTTACCGTAGTTTAGTTGAAATGTGCTTCGAATTTTACGAAGCAAGTCACCTCTGCTAGAAGGGAGTATTCACATGAGATACACTGTGCCACTACACACCACCTGACTTTAAGGAGTACGATTACCCACATGAAAGTTTTTTCCTCATTTCTTATCACCTAGCGTTGAATCATTAGATGCTGGTTAGCATAGGGAGGGAGTGGAGGGCATGTGAATACCCTCTTCTAGCAGAGGTGACTTGCGTCATTAAATTCGAAGCACATTTCAACTTCATCAATTTTACTTCAACAAATCACTTCTCGGCTAGAAGGGGCATTGCCCTGAGATTTTGAAGCCATGTGGGTATCGTACTTCAACACTGAGAAAGTATGTTTGGATATGAACAAGGTGAAAAATACAACCAAAACCCAAACTTTAGTGTAATGATAAAAAGAAAATTTTGTAGAAACAAGCAAGATGACACTTATCTTTGTACAGTTTCACTGACTATTCTAGTACAGCTTCTTGAAATGTATCAACATCAAAAACAATCTCTTTATCATGATATTTGTCATGATGTGTTTGATTGGTACCGCCATGGCCTTAGCTTTTGATGCCGCAGCAGGCCGAACACTGCCAGCCGAATACTTTGTAGTGTTTACTCCTGACATATGAAGCACTGTTCTGATCCATCTCGCAATAGTGTCTTTTGTCACGTTTTTATGTGGCTTAACAAAGCTAATGAGGAACTTCTCATTCTGATTCCCAACACTTCTGAATTTTTCAGTTCGTGCAAGGTACAATTTCAGCGTTTCACACACACACACACACACACACACACACACACACACACACACACACACACACACACACACACACACACACACACACACACACACACAAACACACACACACACACTGCTATCCTTAGTGTACACCTTAAAGGTCACAAATCGCACGTTATATTTTGGCTTAACTTTTTTCAAGCTGCCACCTAACAACACCGAAATAGAATCCTTCCTGATATTAATGTCCCTCAACAGTAACAAATATAAAGTTTGTATTCTAGCAGCTTGTGTGAGTGCCATTAGCATCACTAGTTTTAGAGTAATGTCCTTAAGAGAAAGCGAGCACAATGGTTCCATGTTCTGCAACTGCAGGACCACCAGCTGAACGTCCAAAGTTTCTGCATCCCTGGGTGCTGATGGCCTCAAGTTGAAAACACCTCGCAAAAATTTGTTGACAAGAGGGTGATTTCCTGCTCTGCATCTTTCCACAACTATCCTCAGCAAGGACAAAGCTCCTCTCACAGTATTAACAGATTCATATCCCACACCTCTGTGAAAAGTATCAGACAGGAAATATATAATATCAGTCACAGTGGCAGTAAGGGGATTGATGTTCCATTTATTACAAAACTGTAGCCACCTGGTGACGTATGATCGATGCTGTTTCGCAGTTGCGGGTCTCCAGGAAGCCATGATGATGCCCGTGCATGCTGTTGAAATGCCTTTGTCTCGTAGCTGTTGCCGGATAAGAGACCTGCCATCAATCTAGTGTGTTTCAGCATGAGGTGTTCCTCTGCTCCTGATGCCTGACACAGTACATTCTTCCTTCTTGTTATCAGACGCGGTCCCTTGACAAACAACGTGAGCAGAGTCCCTACCCATGGTTGGGATGGCCACTGTTGCACAATCAACCATCCCTTTGCCATCTCTGCTCGTATTTTCTGAAGGCATCTGGCAATCAAAGCAAAAGGGGGAAAAGCATAAATCAGCTCAAACTGTGACCAACAAATTGGAAAAGCATCAAAGTGTTCAGCCTCTTGGTCAAGTTTCCATGAACAAAAACGAGGCATCTGCTTATTCAATATGGAAGCAAATAGATCTATACTAGAAACTTCAAAGTGCTCATATAACTCTTTGAAAATGTCCTCATTTAACTTCCATTCATGTTTGTCATTGAACTTACGAGATGCAACATCTGCCAGGAGGTTAACTTTACCTGGTACATGGGAGCATGTAATCCAGACATTATTCATTTTACACCAATTTTGAGGCAGATGTCATTACACACTGCAGATTTCGTGCCACCCATTTCATTGACATGCTGTTGTATTATCGCAAAACACTCTTAGGTGTTGTCCTTTGATATGCTGTGCAA
>CM035198.1:1409073-1436573 GCA_020233015.1 Callinectes sapidus | reverse complement strand
TTATTTTTACTACAACTCTCATTACGGCTGCTGTTGTTGCTGCTGCTGCTACTAATGTTACTACAACTACTACTATATTACTACTTCTACTACTACTACATTACTACTGCTACTAGTACTACATTACTACTGCTACTACTACTACTACTACTACTACTACTACTACTACTACTACTACTACTACTACTACTACTACTACTACTACTACTACTACTACTACTACTACTACTACTACTACTACTACTACTACTACTACTACTACTACTACTACTACTACTTCTACTACTATTACTACTACTACTACTACTACCACCACCACCACCACCACCTTCATTTCCTAGTTTTGATAGTATCATGACTATTTTTAATATTACTACTACTAGTACTAGTACTACCATCACTACTCTTACTATTACTACTACTACTACTTCTACTACTACTAGTACTACTACTACTACCACCACCACCTTCATTTCCACCTACTATTACTAGTTTTGATGGTATCATGACTATTTTTCATCCTACTACTACTACTACTTCTGAGAATAATAATATTGTTGTTATACTACAACTACTAGTATTGCTAGTATAACTTCTACTTCTACTAATATGAACTCTGAAATAGATAATTATACGTTTCCGTTCGCTTCCATTCAGGGTGAATTGTTAGAAAGTTTATTTTTTTATAATAATCAACCCCGAGAAATTAGTGATGCTTTTTATCCTTTGTCTGTTCAAGATGAAAATTATAATAACGATCTTGATGTAAATCGATTTTAGATATGATCAAGAAATGTTAACTTCCCAAGTCCGAATACATTTTCGTAGACTCTCTTCCTTTGTCACATAATGAAGCTGTATTTAATTTGCTAGCAATGAATATTAGGTCTCTTTCTACAAATTTTCAACACTTTTTTGACACCATTTTAACATTTTAACCGTGGTACAGTGGAACCGTTTGCGCTCCAGGAGCCTTGGGATCCCCGAGCGCATAGGTTCGAATACTGACTACGGTCTGAGTGGAAATTGGGCGTCCACTCGGGGTAACGGCCCTCTAGTGGGTAGGCTTTCAGATATGAGACCTCCATTAGGTTGTCTCCTTTAGTCCATAAATTCCCATGAAAATGCCCACTTTGTATAGATAAAAAAAAAATCCGATGTTCTAGGATTTAGAGAAACCAGACTGGACGTTGACATTTCTTCTTTGTACAATTTACCAAATTTTAGGTTGTATACAAGCAATAGGAACAGATACGGGGGTGGTGTGGCCATCTATGTTTCCGACAAATATCATTGTACTGATAATAATGCATGTTCTCTTTTGGAAATACACATAGAAAGTCTGGGAATAGAAGTTAAACTTGACGAAAAGACTTACTTATGTATTAGCATTTACAGGCCACCCCAAAGTAACATCATTGATTTATTGTCTTCCTTAAATGAAATTCTAAATTCAACTAAAGACAAATATTACAAGCGAGTGTTTATGTTTGGAGATTTTAACATCGATGTATTACAAAATAATAATAGCAACGTACAAAAATTAATTAATTTTATGTATAGCTTTCTCTTTTCCCTTAACGACCCTTCCAACGCGAATAATCACATCATCTGCTACTCTTATTGATCGTGTTTGGTTTTCTCTTGTCCAATTAAATGTAGCTAATTATGTAGTCAAGACTGACATAACTGACCACTTTCCTATCATTTTCGCCTTTAAAAATATCAATACCTTTCAATCCTGTCCGTCATACATGACTAAAAGATTTTTTTCTCGACATAATCTTGAAAAGTTCAGTTCTATTTTATCAGAAGAAAACTAGTCAGACGTTTTTTAATGTTCTTGTCCCGTCAACTCGTACGATTTATTTAATTATAAATTCATGAACTGCTTTAATAACTGTTTTCCATTAAGAACGACCAAATTCAATTGTAAGGATAAACGCAGTCCACACATTACCAAGGCATTACTGAACAGTATAAAAGAGGAAAATGGACTTGAGAAATTAGCATCAAAGTGGCCGTAACTTTCAAAGAGCAATATAGAACATATCGAAATAAATTAACTTGAGAAATTAGCATCAAAGTGGCCGGTAACTTTCAAAGAGCAATATAGAACATATCGAAATAAATTAACTTGAGAAATTAGCATCAAAGTGGCCGGTAACTTTCAAAGAGCAATATAGAACATATCGAAATAAATTAACTTGAGAAATTAGCATCAAAGTGGCCGGTAACTTTCAAAGAGCAATATAGAACATATCGAAATAAATTAACTTGAGAAATTAGCATCAAAGTGGCCGGTAACTTTCAAAGAGCAATATAGAACATATCGAAATAAATTAACTTGAGAAATTAGCATCAAAGTGGCCGGTAACTTTCAAAGAGCAATATAGAACATATCGAAATAAATTAACATATCTCTTGAAAGCAGCAAAAAATAAACATTATCAAGACCAACTTGCACGCAACCATGGCAACCCGAAGTCACATTGGAAATTCATAAATAACATTCTTGGTAGATCTGCAACTATTAAGCAATCAGTAGAATAAAAACCAACTTGCAATGACATCCCAAACAAATTTAATGAACATTTTTTGAAGATTGGGGAACAAAATGAAGACGTAGGAAATGATTTTATGCAATATTTACACAACTCTCCAAATTACTCCATGTATTTGCAACCTACCTCACAATCTGAAATAGAAAAGTACATAAAGGCTTTAAAGACTTCTTCTCCCGGCTATAATGATGTTTCTCCTACAGTTCTGAGGCATACAGCTAATATGATATCTCTCCCCTTAACACACATAGTCAACATAACTTTAAGTAAAGGAATTTTTCCTGAAAAAAAATTGAAATATGCTAAAGTGATTCCTTTGTTTAAATCAGGAAGGAAAGTGAAGTTAACAATTACAAACCAATTTCAGTTCTTCCCGTATTTAGTGAAATATTTGAAAGGATAATATCTTCTCGCTTGATAAATTTCATTGAAAAAAATAACCTGCTTTCTGACTGCCAGCATGGATTGAGGTCAGGAAATCCACTGAAACAGCAGTTCTACAATTTATTTCTAATGTATACAAACACCTTGAAAAGAAACATTATTTAGCTGGAGTATTCATAGATATCTCTAAAGCCTTTGATTCACCTAGTCACGAAATTATTTTGTATAAGCTCAATAATTTTGGTATAAGGGGTATTCCATTGGATTATTGGATTAAACATAACAAATTACGTTTAAATGTCTCTAAAACTAATTATATATTATTTCAGATGCGTTCAATAAAACTTGTTATGCCTCCTGCCACAATAGAGAGAATTACATTGAATAGAGTTTATAGAATTAAATTTTTGACGGAAATTTAAATTGGAATTATCTCATAAATTTTGTTGCATTAAAACTGTCTGGAATATGTGGCATATTGTATAGAGTAAGGAATACCCTTACAACAAAAGCACTTATCAGCATTTACTATACCTTATGTTATCCTCATTTGATTTATTGTATTTCAGTGTGGGCTAGTACCTGGCCGTCTTTTTCTAAAAAGTTAACAATAGCTCTCTCTCTCTCTCTCTCTCTCTCTCTCTCTCTCTCTCTCTCTCTCTCTCTCTCTCTCTCTCTCTCTCTCTCTCTCTCTCTCTCTCTCTCTCTCTCTCTCTCTCTCTCTCTCTCTCTCTCGTAGATGAATAATTTAAAAAGAGATTTGCAGATTAATGTTGGTAATACGAGGATCTTGAAACCCAGATGGTCGTGTTTATACATTCCATTAAAATATTATTATTGAGAGTAATATAATATTCAACATATGCACGGTTAGTTTACCCTGGGAACTAGTTTACTTGTTCTGGTTTTGAACAAGATGATAGGGAAATATGTGTTTTTGTGTCTGGGTGTGTGTGTGTGTGTGTGTGTGTGTGTGTGTGTGTGTGTGTGTGTGTGTTTCAAAGGTAAACTTATCAATATAGAGCTGATCAGGTTTTAAGGTGTCTTTACTGAGTGTTATCTCACCCGGTAGTTCCTTAAAGGTGAGGAACACTTCGCTTTTAGGCTGCATATGTTTAAAATTCTTATCTGTGTATATTTTATGAGTTTTCAAGCATCCATTATAGTTTTATGCTTTATGATTCGGTTTTAGGAATCCTCTTGGTATATGAAGGTTCTATTTAACCCCTTCTCTACTGGGACGCATTTTTCATGAGGTTTTGGTATGGTTAGACGATTTTATTGACATCAGGAAGTGGCTTTGGAAGTCAGAAGATTAGTGGCCAGAGTCTTCACCGTTTTAATGCCTATATAAGCTTGTGAAACTGTATAAAATCGTTCAAAAGTAGTCAAAACGTATATAAAAATGCGTCATTGTACATAAGGAATTAAAAGTTAGTGTTATGCTTATATATTCTATCAGTCCTTAGGTTTCACTTATACCTTTATAGTTTAGGAATCAGTTTTAGGAGTCGAATATAATATATGGAGGCTTTATTTAAAAGCCAAATGTGCGTGTGTATGTTGTTTGAGTCGTTAGGTATTTAGAACAGATTTATACAGGTTGTATTGTAAAGTTTTTGTCACGGTAATACATTTTATCAGCCTTTAAGTATCTTTTATACCTTTAGGGATCAGTTTAAGGTGTCGATTTTATTTTATGTAAGAAGGGAAACCGGTCAAGGGGAAAAAAATAAGATTTAAAAAGGCCCACTCAGGTCCTGGTCTTCAGTCATAGAAGAAATGAGGCCTGTTTTTCTGTCAGCTTTGTATATGTAAAGTTTCTGTTTCAAGTCATAGATGTGTGTACGTTGTCTGATTGTTTAAGTATGGTGTATAGTACAGGTATACGATGCTTTAGTTTCAGTTGAAGAGGCGGGTGTGAAATGCGAGCGCTTCTGTTATAAAAGTCAGTATGGATGTGCAGTTTATAAGTTTTCAGATAACCAGTCCAGTTTAATGATTTTTTTTTTTTTTTTTTCCGGCGATTAAGAGTTTTGTTTCAGTTTGAGGTAAGATGATACAGGATGAATCAGGTTTTTATTCCTTCATTCGCGTGTAACTTTTATTATTATTATTATTATTATTATTATTATTATTATTGCTCTTTTTGTTGTTGCTGTTCTTGTTATTATCGTTATTATTATCATTATCATTATTATTATCATCATTGTTATTATTATTGTTGTTGTTGTTACTGTTATTATTATTATTATTATTATTATTATTATTTATGTTGTTGTTGTTGTTGTTATTTTTTGTTTTTCTTATTTTTGTTGTTTTTTGTTTTGTTGTTGTTTTTGTTTGTTGTTGTTGCTTTTGTTGCTGTTTTTGTATCCTTTTTTTGTTGTTATTTTTTTTTTGTTTGTTTTTTTTTGTTTTTGTTTTTTTGTTGTTGCTGTTCCTGTTGTCGTTTTTGTTTTTGTTTCTCTTTTTCTTTTTTTCCCTATTTGTTCATCTTGTGTTTTTGTTTTTGTTATGTTGTGTGTTGTGTGTTGGTTGGAACACTTTCTCCCCAAAAAATTCTCCTTCCGTGTGTGTTGTGTGTTGTGTGCTTTTTTTTTTCGTTTTTGCTATTGTTTTTTGTTCTTTTTGTTTTTGTTTTTGTTGTTGCTTTTGTTTTTTTCTTGTTTTTGTTGTTGTTTCTTGTTGCTTTTCTTTTTGTTTTTGTATTTCTTTTTGTTTTTTTGTGTTTTTGCTTTTGTTTTTTTTGTTTTTGTTTTTCTTGTGTTGTGTTGTGTGTTGCGTGTTGGTTGCAGCACTTTCTCCCCAAAAAGTGCTCCATCCGTGTGTATTGTGTGTTGTTTGTTTTTGTTTGCGTTTTTGCTTTTGTTGTTATTCTTGTTTTGTTGTTTTTGTTTTTGTTCTTCTTTTTGTTCCTGTTGTTGTTTTTGTTTTCCTTTTCTTTTGTAATTTCGTTTTTGTTTTTATTTTTCTAGTTTTTGTTTTTGTTTTTACTTTTGCTGTATTGCGTTTTCGTTGTTGTGTGTTGGTTGGAGCACTTTTTCCCCAAAAAGTGCTCCTTCCGTGTGTGTTGTGTGTTTTTGTTTGCGTTTTTATTTTTGCTGTTTTTTGTTTTTGTTTTTTGTTGTCGTTTTTGTTCTCGTTGTTGTTTCTGTTGTCGTTTTTTCTATTTTTCTTTTTATTTTTGTATTTCTTTTTGTTTTGTTTTGTTTTGTTTTATTGTTTTTGTTGTGTTTTGTGTGTTGATTGGAACACTTTCTCCCCAAAAAGGGTCCCTTCCGTATATGTTGTATGTTGCGTGTTGTATGTTTGCGTTTTTGTGTTTGTTGTTTTTGTTGTCGTTTTTGTTGTTATTTTTTGTTGTTTTTGTTTTTGCTCTTGTTTCTGTTATCATTCTATTCCTTTCCTTTTTGGTTTTTGCATTTCCCCTGGTTTTTCTTGTGTTTTTGTTTTTTGTTGCTGTTTTTGCTGTGTTGTGTTGTGTATTGTGTGTTGGTTAGAGCACTTTCTCCGCAAAAAGTACCCCTTCCGAGTGTGTTGTGTGTTGTGTGTTGTTTTGTGTGTTGTGTGTTGTGTGTTGGTTGGAGCACTTTTTCCCCAAAAAGTACCCCTTCCGAGTGTTTTGTGTGTTGTGTGTTGTTTTGTGTGTTGTGTGTTGTGTGTTGGTTGGAGCACTTTTTCCCCAAAAAGTACCCCTTCCGAGTGTTTTGTGTGTTGTATGTTGTTTTGTGTGTTGTGTGTTGTGTGTTGTTTTGTGTGTTGTGTGTTGTGTGTTGTGTGTTGATTGGAGCACTTTTTCCCCAAAAAGTACCCCTTACTAGTGTGTTGTGTGTTGTATGTTGTTTTGTGTGTTATGTTGTGTGTTGTGTGTTGGTTAGAGCACTTTCTCCCCAAAAAGTGCCCCTTCCGTGTGTGTTGTGTGTTGTGTTCCTTAAAGCTACGTTCCTTAAGACTTCGGTCCTTAAAATTACGGTCCTTAACACTACAGTCCTTAACATTAGGGTCCTTAAAACTACCGTCGTTAACACTAGGGTTGGAACACTTTCTCCCCAAAAAATGCCCCTTCCCTGTGTGTTGTGGGTTCCTTAAAACTACGGTCCTTAAAACTACGGTCCTTAAAACTACGATCCTTAAAACTACGGTCCTTAACACTAGGTTCCTTAAAACTACGGTCCTTAACACTAGGTTCCTTAAAACTAAGGTCCTTAAAACTAGTGTCCTTAAAACTACGGTCGTTAACACTTGGGTTAGAGCACTTTCTCTCCCAAAAAGTGCCCCTTCCTTGTGCATTGAGTATTCCTTAAAACTAGGGTCCTTAAAACTAGGGTCCTTAAAACTACGGTCCTTAACACTAGGGTCCTTAAAACTACGGTCCTTAAACCTACGGTCGTTTAACACTAGGGTTGGAACACTTTTTCCCCAAAAAGTGCCTCTTCCCTGTGTGTTGTGGGTTCCTTAAAACTACGATCCTTAAAACTACGGTCCTTAAAACTACGATCCTTATATCTATGATTCTCTTCATGTTCCACTGAGGTGTACATAATGGACGGTGTTGCGCACGCCTCCATCCCCTCACAGGGGCACTGCTATGGAGAAGCCCAGTTCTCCCCTAAAGGGCTCCTCAGATGGTCAGAGTGCAGTGTCTGCTGGGGACTGTTCAGTCCCCTTAGCTTCTGTTAATGCTGAGCATTTTCTACCTGTAAGGGGCTGCAGGTGGACACTAACAATTTTGTAGCAGGAGGAGGTGCAGCACGAGGACTTGCCGTATGGGGCCGACTAGACCTGGGGGTCTTTCCCGTGCCGGACGAAATTTAGTTTCCGGAAAAGATTTAATTTTGAAGAGAATATGAAATTGGAGACTTTGTTGGGAAATCAGTGTAATTGAGCCTAATGCAAGAATGAGTGTAGCAATGAAGAGGCAAAGAGAAAACTTTTTCCCTGTGAAGGTTGTGCACAGCGTGTCACACTACCAACTTGCATGTATTTTCTCCTTTTGAAGACGCTATAAACAAGTAAGCATCTGCTGTTTTTTCACCTTCAAAATGCACTTAATATTACCTCTCAATCCTCCCTTACCTTACCATAAACAGCAAAGGAAAAGAAATATTGTCTTTTTTTAAGGTACATAACCAAACCAACCAACTTTTATGGTGTGTGTGTGTGTGTGTGTGTGTGTGTGTGTGTGTGTGTGTGTGTGTGTGTGTGTTGTTCTTCTTATAGGCTCCAATACTAGGAGACTGGTAGAAAATTGTCTGAAAAAAGAATGTAGGTGATTAAAGAGAAAACTTATGGAACAGAATGTTAAAGCAGTGTGAAGTTAAAGTGCATAGAGATTACGACCAAATATTTTAACTTTCTATTGTTTTTATTCATTCATTTGTATTTGAATTAGTAATGCTAGTTTTTGTTATTCTTTATATGATACAAAATTAAGAAAATGATGAAAAAAAATTTAAGAAACCTAAAACATATTGGTGAAGAATTGTGAAGTTATCTTAGAATTATTAATCTTTTAAGTTAAGTTACGTAACATTGCAATGAACTATTTATCCCTTTCAGTACTGGGAAGCATTTGCATATTTATTTTGCTTAGTATCTGCCGATTCTATACAATTTCAGAAACTCAAGTAACAATTAAAATAGTACAGACTCTGACCATTAATCATCTGACCTCCATAGACCCTTTCTAATTTCAATAAAATCGTTTAACCACACTCTAAAACTCGTGGTAAAAATATATTCCAGTACTGAAGGGGTTAAATTCGATACTGTATTTTCCTTTATTTCTCAACGGCCAGTCTGGTTTGCTGAAAGGACATTTGGAAGTCCACTAAGGTACAAGAGGCTACTAATGCTTTTGTCTTATTGTGGAACTCTCTCTCTCTCTCTCTCTCTCTCTCTCTCTCTCTCTCTCTCTCTCTCTCTCTCTCTCTCTCTCTCTCTCTCTCTCACCAAATCCCTCTTCATAATCAAGCATTTATCAGAATCTTACTGGGTTTCCTTGCTTGTCTTATCGCCACGTGGATTTACTCAAGGTATGTTAGGCTGACAAGTCTTTTATTTATTCTTTTCTTATTTCTCCTGCGGCACTTTTTTTTTTACAATACTAATGGATTGAGGTGAATGCGGTTCAGGTGGATTTCAACCACTAACATTGAGACTCCTCGATAAGTATGTACTGTATATTTGCATTGCTACAACAAGAGAGAGAGAGAGAGAGAGAGAGAGAGAGAGAGAGAGAGAGAGAGAGAGAGAGAGAGAGAGAGAGAGAGAGAGAGAGAGAGAGAGAGAGAGAGAGTGGAGAGAGAGAGAGAGAGAGAGAGAGAGAGAGAGAGAGAGAGAGAGAGAGAGAGACTGCAATATAAAGGAAACATTACAATAGTCCTAAGTAACTTTTTTTTTTGTGGGAAGTATATAAATGATTGGTGATATGGCGATGTTTTCTTGTGGTGTGTGTGTGTGTGTGTGTGTGTGTGTGTGTGTGTGTGTGTGTGTGGGAGCAGTATTGAAGATTGTATGGAAGAAGCGGAGTGGTGGCGAGGTGGAGTATAGAGTGTACCGCAAAGAGATCCATAGAAGAACAAGGAAGTATTGTAATGTCAGTGAAATTTAGAATAAAGAGACGTTAAGATAATAAAAAATAAAATAAATAAAACAATAAAAAGCAAAAAATAATAAATAAATAATAAAGAATAATAAAGAATAATAATAAAGAATAAAGAATAAAGAGACGTTATTAGCAACCCGCTGAAGACCAGTAGTGGCGGTCAACATTATAGAGAATACGTTCCCCAAGCTTACACTCTTCAAAATTTCACACTTTTTTGTTCCCCCAATGCAGTAGCCCTTTATTACACCTACTAGTTCTTTCCTCCTCCTCCTCCTCCTTCTCCTCCTCCTCCTGCACTTGAACTCAGTGGGTTCAGCGAGGATGGGGAGATTACTTAATAACAAAGTTTGCCTCCTCAGACCAAAAAACTGGCGAGCCGTAGCGGAAACACCAGCTTCGTAGAAAGTACAACGCGCACATCTACACATTCAGATAAGATCAGAGCTTGCTATTTTAACGCTCGTAGTTTGCGGAGTAAATTTGATGAGCTTCAAGCTCTTATATACGAAGAAAACTACGACGTCATTGGTATCACTGAAACTTGGATCAATTCAACGCACAGAGACTACCTGGCCGAGTACTCACTTCCCGGCTATAACTCTTATAGTTGCGAGAGATCTCACCGTACAGGGGGCGGTGTAATGTTATATGTTAAAAGTAATATTAATTCACGCTTGATACAAACCCCAGCCATTGCAAACATTGATTCCACTTTTATTCACATAGAAAATAAGTCACAAAAAATAACATTAGGTCTCTTCTATCGCCCTCCAGCTCAGTCACCCGCTATAGACGAACAAGTCTATGAACAAATAGCGGACATTTGCTGCGCAAATAATTGCGTAATTATGGGGGACTTTAACCTCCCAGTCACGAGGTGGGGCGAACCATTCTCTGCTCATGCAGGTCGGCAGCTCTACACTAGTTTACTAGAAAGCTCACTCCACCAGCACGTCATGTACCCGACGAGAGGAAACAATATTCTTGATATTGTTCTCACTAACGATGAGAATACAGTCAAAGACCTGAAAGTTGGACCAGAATTTAGCAGTAGCGACCATCATAGTTTATCCTTTACCATTAACTTTAATAAAACTAAGGTAAATGAAAGTAAAGAAAAAGTGCCTGATTATCGGCGTGCAAACTATGACAGCCTCCGCATGCAGCTTGCATCCATTAACTGGAATTCATTGCTGGAAACACCAGACGTAAACAAAGCATGGGAAGCATTAGCTACAACGAAAAGGAAACAGCGAAGTTGTGTGTACCGCTACGAAACAGAAGGAACATTAAAACCACCAAACCGAAATGGTGGAACAACGAGATCAGATGTTGCCTTTTAGCAAAGAGAGAGGCGTACCACAGATATAAAGTAACACACCTCGAAAATGACAAATTAACACATGACAGATTGCGCAGAAAATCGAAGAAGCTGATAAAGCGCAGCAAGAAATCTGTTGAAGCGCAGATAGCAAACTCTTGCAAGACAAACCCGAAAGAATTTTACAGTTACGTAAAAACTAAAAGGGTTCTAACATCAACAATTGGTCCATTAACGGAAAATGGAAAACAAATAGACAATGAAGTAGACATGGCAAACACCCTTAATAACTACTTTTCAACAGTCTTCACGACTGAGGATCACGGTAACCTGCCTACCGTCGCCCCCCAGACACAGGGTGTCACACTGCCTAACTTCATTATCACAGAAAATGAAATCCTCACAGTCATGAACAGCATGAACGTAAATAAAACACCTGGGCCAGATAAAATATCACCCAGGCTTCTTAAGGAAGCAAAAAATGAGCTCGTGAAACCACTCACAACTTTATTTAATAAAACGTTACTAGCGGGGAAAGTCCCCAATGAGTGGAAGCTAGCAAATGTCACGCCCATTTTCAAAAAAGGAAATAAATCACTCCCAGCAAATTACAGGCCAATCAGTCTTACTTCGGTAGTGTGCAAGCTGATGGAAACAGTAATTAGAAATAAGATTGTCACGTTCCTAGAAGAGAACAAAATAATTAAAGACTCCCAACACGGCTTCAGAAACAGGCGCTCCTGCCTAACAAATTTACTAGACTTCTTTTATGAAGTATTTAACTCGTATGACGAGACAAAAGCTGTGGACATTATTTATCTTGATTTCCAGAAAGCTTTCGACACTGTCCCACATAAAAGACTAATAAGTAAAGTAAAAGCTCACGGCATAGCCGGAAATACCCTGAAATGGCTGGGAGATTGGCTCTCTGACAGAAAACAACGTGTTGTTATCAACGGAAAAGAGTCAGAGTGGCATAAAGTAAATAGCGGTGTTCCTCAAGGCTCTGTTTTAGGTCCAGTACTTTTCATAGTATACATCAATGATATTGATGAAGGTATAAACTGTACTCTAAGTAAATTCGCGGACGACACCAAAATAATGAGTAAAGTAGAGTCAGCATCACAATGGCAAGAATTGCAGAGTGACCTGAACAAACTAGCATGCTGGGCGGAAAAATGGCAGATGAAATTTAATGTAGAAAAGTGCAAGGTCCTTCATATCGGAAACAACAACGTCCAAGCTAAATACTCGATGAAAAATGTGCCTCTGGCAAGTACGGAAAAAGAAGTAGATCTTGGCGTTGTGGTATCAAAGGATCTTAAGCCGAGCCAACACTGCACAGAAACAGTGAAAATGGCAAATAAATTAGTAGGGTTCATTGGTAGAACCTTCGAATTTAAATCTGAAAAGGTCATACTTGCCTTATACAACTCATTGGTGCGTCCTAAACTCGAATATTGTGTGCAGTTTTGGTCGCCATACTATAGAAAAGACATTGAAAAACTGGAAAAAATACAACGTAGAGTCACTAAAATGATTCCGAGATTGAAAAATAAGACATATGAGGAACGACTGGATGAATTAAATCTATTCAGCTTAACAAAGCGCAGGATAAGAGGAGACCTAATCGAAGTTTTCAAAATTTTTAAAGGATATAGCAATCTTAACGTTAATAAGTATTTTAACATTGATAACTCAAACACAACAAGAAATAATGGTTGCAAAATTAAACCTAAGCGCTTCAAATCTCACGAGGCTAAGTACTTTTTCTTTAGCCGAGTTGTTAACATCTGGAATAAGCTGCCCTCGGAAATTGTAAACAGCAGCTCTATTCCATCATTCAAAAACAAAATTGATAAATATTTAAAAGCAAACCCCCAACAAGCTCTCTTCTTGTCCGAATAATATTAACACGTATATCCTATTAATGTCATGGTTTCTGTGTCTCTTTTCTTTTTCAGATAGACATGTAGAGTTCACCATTGTAGGGTGAATAGCAAAATTTCCTTTCATCCTTTCCTGTGAAAATTCCATGCCAGTTTTTCCATACTGCATGGTACTTTTCCAAACTATTTTCCATGCCAGCGAAAGCTGGAGGGAGTGGTGGGTGGGTAGGAGCCTTCTCCTATACTGTCCTGTCTCTCTTCCCTTTAGATAGCAGTAGTAACCAAGCAGCCTTGAAAGGACCAAAAGGTCTGCTGCTGCTTGGCTTTCCTTTGTATTCCTTTGTACTACTACTACTATTACTACTACTACTACTACTACTACTACTACTACTACTATATGGTTACCATATAGCTGTGAAATGTCAAAATTACCTTCACTAACACCTGATATAATATTGGAAATCCCTTAAATTAATAAAAAAAAAAAAAAGGAAAGCTCAACCATTCTATCTTTGCTGTAGTGACGAGGTCCCAAGGCCACAAACAAGCAAACAATAAACCCAAATCCCTATCAGCGCTAGTTATTAAAGGATAAATAAAGACTGGGGCTGGACGTGAAGCGACGCAGGAAAGGCTGGGAGCATCGACTTCATTCAAGAAACATACACGTTAGTCTTGATTGAAACCAAAGCCATCCATCCGGTGAATCGTGTGTTATACGTTAACGATCTCAAGGAAGCCATTACTGACTATGACATTATACAGTTGCCTATACACAGACGACACTCGAATCATTTCTCCTGAAAGATCTAATCTATAGAGCTTAGGCCAATCTTTCATCAGCAAAAGAAATATTGTAACACTAACGGCTTAATGTTTCACACAAACAAGACACAATGTACATATATTTATTGGCCCAACTCCAATGGCTCATGTAGATAAAAAGTTACATTTGATGTTGCTGTCCATGTCCACACACACACACACACACACACACAGACTGGCGTTGCTCCTTCACTCTCTTGGGGCCTAAGACGTGGAATACCATGCCATCTGACGTGAACAATTCCAACACACTTGCCTCTTTCAAAAACATTTAAGGGTGTTTTCAGAAGCAAGTGTGTGTGTGTGTGTGTGTGTGTGTGTGTGTGTGTGTGTGTGAAAAAATGGAAGAAATAAAGAAATCAAATATTGATTTTAAGTTTAGACTAGAAATGGAAAACAGAAAATAATAAGATAATAAAAATAAATCAGAAAAAATAAAGATAAATGAAAAATATATATAAGAATAACTTTAAAGGAAACGCGGAGTGAACAAAGTCCAACGGAAAGCGCTGAGTGAACGAAATGTATAAACGCGGGATTTGAGACAATCGAAACGCGAACACGCTAAGAAGCAGAGTGAACACTATAGACCGATGAACACTACCGACTGAACACTATAGACCCATGAACACGACCGACTGAACACTATAGACCGATGAACACTACCGACTGAACACTATAGACCGATGAACACGACCGGCTGAACAATATAGATCGATGAACCCGACTGACTGAACACTATAGACCGATGAACACGACCGACCGATGAACACGACCGATTGAACACGACCGACCGATGAACACGACCGAGTGAACACGACCGACTGAACACTATAGACCGATGAACACGACCGACTGAACACTATAGATCGATGAACACGACCGAGTGAACACTATAGATCGATGAACACAACCGACTGAACACTATAGACCGATGAACACAACCGACTGAACACTATAGACTGATGAACACGACCGAGTGAACACTATAGACCGATGAACACGACCGACTGAACACTATAGATCGATGAACACGACCGACTGAACACTATAGACCGATGAACACGACCGACTGAACACTATAGGCCGATGAACACGACCGAGTGAACACTACCAACCGATGAACACTACCATGTGAACACGACCAATGAACACAAGCGAGTGAACATCAGTGATGAAAACGACCGAGTGAACACAACGAATAAACACGACCGATCCATTGAACACTACCGACCGATGAACACGGCCAAGTGAACACAATGAATGAACACAACCGAGTGAACACTACTACTGCTACTGCTGCTGCTGCTGCTGCTGCTGCTGCTTTTGCTGCTGCTGCTGCTTCTGCTGCTGCTGCTGCTGCTGCTGCTGCCTCTGCTGCTACTACTACTACTACTAATACTAGTAGCTACTACTACTACTACTACTACTATATTGTTACCATATAATTGTGTACAGTCAAAATTGTGGACACCTTCACTAGCCCCTGATATAATATTAGAAAACACGTAAATGAATACAAAATAAATAAATAAAAAAGTAAAAAACTCAACCCCCATTGCTAAAAAATTTGGTCGCCCGGTAGAAAAGCAGTCTCTTCCACATCGCTACCATCACCATCATCAGCTGACAGGAAGGATACCAACACGCGGAATAGACGTTGTGTGTGTGTGTGTGTGTGTGTGTGTGTGTTATTTATGTGCGGAACATTGCAAAACCAACAGTTAGTTGTATATAAGAAATGGCTATTAGTGACAGAAATTTGTGTGGGACCTGCAAAAAGGAAGTGAGACAGCAGATTAGGCTGTGATGTGAGCTCTGGTACCACAATGGCTGCCAGTGCCAGATTGGTAAGGATCTGTATGAGGCTCATCAGAAAAGTACATACAGGTGAGCTGTGATACTGCTACGTCTGCAGATCTAAATTAAAGGAAGGGCCACCGAAGACTTAAAGAATTGGTATATACGAAGAAGCAACTCGCAGAGCTCAAAGGAGAAATTATTAATTAAGTACGGTTGGAGGTACAACATGCACTCCGCCAATGAAGTGAAAAAAAAAAATAAATAAATAAAGAGGAAGTACGCGGGGAATTGAAGGAAGAAGGAGCAGTGATGTGGGTGGACACTAAACTCACCAGTAGGTGTGAGAGAATACATGGATGAGTGTATGAGAGAGGCATAGGGTTGCCTTAGGTCCGGCTTTTCCCCAAAGCCCTAAATTCACGTGTCGAGATTTGCGCGTGTGATCTAGTGGGATTTCGAAAAATCTCTCAAATGTCCGGAATTTTACCTTCCCTCAATTTAACTAAACAACCAATTAGACTTTCATATTTCTCTAGGATGAAATGAAAGGAGAGAGGGAAGGGCAGAGATTCACTGGGTGGCAGCTCCTTTATAGCTTTTTTTTTTTTTTTTTTTTTTTTAATTTTGACTTGGGGGATATTGGTTGAAACTGCAATTATACCAGGAATTCCTTGTGAGTTGCATTGCCATGTCTACAGGACCAACATTGTCATCTCAACACCTTGGTGATGAGGACAAGCAAGTCATCTAATCAACTCGCCTGGTAGGGCTGCCTTATCAGTAGCACATGGAGTCAGCAACCTGAAAATTATAAAAATACCCCAGTCAGATTGTTGACTTACCGAGTTGGCTCCTTGGCAGCCAAAGAATTCCAAAGAAGGATGCATCTCTGGGAGAAAAATCTGTCTTGATTCCAGGTTGTGGTGTGCTGGGAAGAGTTTGTAAGAGTGTCCTTGAGTGCCCACTGATGGGACAAGAACAAAGAGTGTCTCAGGCTGGACAATTGATTGTCTGTGGAGGATTTTCCAATACTTAATAAAGTGTGCACAAAGGAGTCTTCCCTTCAGAGGTGTGAGGCATGTGGCATGCTTATTGGCTGGACATGGAGGTGTGTCGCAACCTGATGGGTCATCTCACCCCCTCCCTGCACATTCCACAGACTGCCATCAAGCTCTGGTAGTCCAGCAAACTAGCTCTTCTGGCATGCATCTATGTCACAAAATCTCTTGTTATGTAATGGGATTTTTACCAGTATTGTGATTTGGTGGTTGGATCATGAACTAGGATAGTTGGACAAGACATTTAACTCATTTTCATCCAGGTTGACACTTAAGACACTCTGCCATTAAGCCACTCATATATATGCATGTTAATAGGTTATCCTAGGTACACAATTTATTGGCTCCATTGCAAGGTGAGCGTCCTCTCCCTCTGGGTGTCGAAGGTTCACTTACAGCATCACAGAAGAGTGGCCCACCTAGCTGTTTCATCAGTAACATAACCCCCCTATTACTACTGTTTTCTATAGGAAAATTATGTTTGAATAAGGTGACATCTCTAGGAACATAACCCTTGTGTTAATCGAGAGTTAACTGTATACAAGAACTCGTGAAAACTAAAAGAATAGAAGTAGAAAAACTAATTAACTATGACTAGTGTATTATATGCATAACTGAAACTCAATGTAAAATAGAGTAAGTTTTATTAAACCAAGGTATAAATACCCACATAAATATGAGGAAATGGGGGATAAGAAAAGAATAGGATTATTGTTTATGTACAAAAATAGTTATAATTTTGTATACAATACAGGTTGAGCCTCCCAAATCTGGCAATTTCTGGTCCTGGGCCGGTATTCATAGAAGGTCTTAGCATGACTTAAGTAAAAAAAATGACTTGGGCAGACTAAGCACATCCAAGGTAAGGTAAAAGCGACTCAGGATGCCGTATTCTACCTTTATTGAGAGAAGGACAATGCTGCACTTAACCTAACCAAATCCCAACAGATATATGGCCAGCTAGAATACCTCACCATGACCACCACTGCTGCAGGGAAGGGCAGCTGTCAGTCTCATCTCTGGGGAAGATCTGGCTTTCTATAACCTCTACCCAGCTGTGATGGAGTGCTTCATCATCATAGTGTGTGGGTGAGTGCTTTGGGTGTGTTTGAATGTTTTCATTTGTTTTGTCATTTTATTGTATGGGTGAGTGCATTTTAAGTGTTTAGTGCATTTTCTAGTATTTTCATTATTTCAGCAGTACATGTATATTGTTTTTTCTTTTGTTTGTTTGGGGTCTTCATTATTACATTGTGTGGGTGAGTGGGTTTTGGGGTATTTTGAGTGCATTTGAGTGTGTTGTCATTGTTCCATCATTATAGTGTGTGGGTAAGTGTGTTTTCATTGTTCTATCATTATATTGTTTAGTTGAGTATGTTTTTTATTGTTTCATTTTCATTTGGAAGTTGTTTTTTTGTTTGCTTGTTTGTTTTATTGATCAATTTATCTTTTTCTCCCAGTTGTTGCTCTGTATGGCAAGACACAGCCAGAGTTTTTTTTGTCTTAGCGATTAAGTTACCTTTTTTTCCCCAGTTGCTGCTCTGTATGGCAAGACACCCAGAGTTTGCTTCTTACCACTACCTGGATGCTCCCATATCACTGGTTCTCCTCAACCCATTAGGATTTATGCTGATGGAGGTAACTTTTCTATGCTAATGGAGGTTAGGTTAGGTTAGCAATGGAGGATCATCTTTTTGTGATAATGGAAGTGACCTTTTTGTGCTAATGGAGTTTTTTTTTTTCTTTTTTCTTTTTTTCTTTTTTTCCAAGTTAGGTATGCTCACTTCATAAAAGTGGTATTTGTTTTTCCACTGGTGAGTCCTCAATGGTCCTCATAGTCTTAACACTTCTGGCAATAGTTACATGACAGACCAGAGTCTCAGATTAAAGGGTAAATTTATAAACCATTAATCCCTTCAGTACTGGGACACATTTTTACCACGAGTTTTGGTTGTGATGAGACTATCACATTAAGATGGGTGTATGGAGGTCAGAAGATTAATGGCCATCCCCACATGAGTTTCACAAGATGTATGAAATTAATAGATAATAAGCAGAATATATATGAAAAGCATTCCAGTACTGAAGGGATTAATATAAAGGTTGATTCCATAGCATTGGTGCTTCCAATGTTAAGCCCTCTAATACATATACTAACTGTTTCACTGCAAAGGAGAATTTATCAAAGGTTACATATGATGAAGGATATTACCTGTGAAGCTTGTGAGATTGAAAGTGTCAACATTTGCATTCCTTAGAGAGACATAGGTTAAGAGGGGACCTGATACAAGTATTGAAGTGGTATAGGTGTTATAACAAAGGGGACATTAGCAAAGTTGTACATATTGATAGAACCAGAAGTAATGGGTTTAAGTTCATGTCCCCACAGGCATTAACTTAACTATCTAAATCTAGCAGCTGTTCCCTTCAAACCTAATTAGCCTATAAATAATGAATAACTATAGTGTGATAAAGTTTGAAACATGTTATATACTCAAATTACAATGCATTTACTTTATTATAGAGACCACAAAAGGACAAGGTGTGTTGTGGAGCAGGGGATTGGGCACTGGAAGGGGCAATTTCACATACTTCATGGTGCAATCAGAGTGAAGTCCCCTGCATATACTATGTGCAGGATCATTGAGGCCTGTGCTCTGGTCCACAAGATATGCAAGGACCAAAACAGAGTTACATCGCAGCAGTGCTCCTGACAACATCACCTGGTGGCCAACATGTGTGCCACCCAACACTACATTAGAACACTACCTTGTCTGTTGGGAGAGAAACAGGAAGGGGTATCTCATCTGCACTTTTCTCTTCTCTTGTGCTTCAGGCAACACCACCACTTGCCCACCAGCAGCCAGACAGCTACTGTAAAGCTTCTCTCTACCCTGCCCTGTGTCCTCCAGGAGCAACACATCCACTGGGAGTAGAGTCCTAGGTGGTCTTTGTATGGAGTCCTTAAAGCCATCCAACAACACCCGTACATCCAGACCACAGCAAAGGGAACTGCTGTGGCTATAGATGCTTGTGATGATGTGACTGTACAGGGTAAGTGGTTTGATGCTATCTGGCAGATGAGTTTTAGCTTGTGGGTCAAGGTGGACATAGAGTATTTTAGTCACATGCTGGGAGGCTCCTTTGAGTGTTTTAGTCACATGCTGGGAGGCTCCTTTCAACACCTGCAGGACAGTGAGGGAGGTGACACACACACACACATTCATGAAGAAGAAATATTGGCAACCTCAAGGATTTAATTTTTCTTATCCTAACCAGATCACTCAGCTTGAAACATTCACCAGACAAATGTACATCCACATCATCACCCAGACCCACACTGACACCATGCGCCACACACACACACACACACCCTGGGCAGCCGGGCTACAAAGCCACCTGCCGGCTGAGTGAGCACCAAGAGGCCTGTCACCGGACACATCTGGGAATCAGAGGAACAGTAATTGAGAATGATTGTGGTAATCAGGTTCAATTATGAAATACATAGTAATGGTATAGTTGTTTTCTTTGCATGTGGGTATATTTCACATATTTTTCCTTGTGGTGGGGGAACAAGAATTTATTCTCAATCCACTCTGTATATGTATATTATGATGGTGAGGGATTAATTAATTCAAGAGAGAGTAGACAGACATTGAGTGTATTTCCATTGTGAACAGGATAAATCATAAGATTACCACCATATCTTTACTAGTAGTAGTAGTAGTACATAGGATAGGATAAATATTACTTCACATTCTATTCATTTATTAAAGACATTCATTTGTACAGGTTTGTGAAGGTGGAAACAAGCTTGGGTGATGGCTGACCTCGGTGATACTGTGGCTGGCTTGGCTCGGCTCAGCTCAGCTTGGCTTGGCTCAGCTCGACTTGGCTTGGTGTAGTTAAGATTGGTAAGTAAGTCAATTTGGCTAACTGCTCTATATTGATCTTATTAACTGCATGCCTCCCCTCTGCTCCCTCCCTCTCCCCTCTCACAACAGTGGCAGTGTCCTATGGCAATCACCACCACCACCACCATGCACACACAGACAGAGAGACAGCCTTCATTTCCTGGTGTATTTGCTTGTCAGTGTAACCCTTCAAATCCAGGAACTCCTACCCTAACCTAACCCAACCTTTTACAGAGACCTCCCACCTCTTGTATCACCTTAGCCTCACTGGAGTCTCTGACTGAGGACTGACTCACTCACTCAATGAATCACTGACTCAACAATACAATACAGAATGTTTAGTAAGCAGAGATAAAAAACAACAACGTTTTTGAGCTTTTCCACACCTGTATTTCCATAGCCAATTGGTATTAATGAAGTGTCTGTTGTGATTATCTTATGTCTATGGTACATACATCATCATTTGGTTACTGTGCTCAGTGAGTGTGGAGGTTGTACATAGGTTACCAGATTAGATGTTGCATTTTGGGGGGGCATGTAGTAAAGAATTATTGAAGTTTGACATCAAATGTTCCCTCCCTACTGTGTACAGATATCTTTTCAAATGTTTACCGTGACAACTGAGATTTGTTTGTTGAAAAGAATTAACATTTCTTGTAATGTATGTAGGATTAGGTATCTAGATTAAATTGATCCAAAGGTAACGTAACCTCATCCATCCATCCATACATACATACATACATACAGTAAAATCCCTCTTATCCGGCATCAACGGGACCGCCGACATGCCGGATACCAGAAGTTGCCGGATACTTGAATAGAAGTGAAATTATGTCCACAATCACCACCATACACTCACGCATCTTAAGATCAGCTAATCACCGTGCCGTGCATCACCACCCACGCTGCCACCTCACACTCACCAACACACAATACTACTGTACTAACATTCTCTTTAATTCTCTTTAATACTTTCCTCTTATAAATAAGTTGATGGGTTGATGATGATACTGCAGTGTGTGATGATTTTCTGCTGCCTTTGGGGTGTCGGTGGCTTTCATGTAATCCCGCAACTTTTTCGTTTGGGATTTAATGTCATAAATAGTTGATGAACCCACACCATTAGTTGCTGTCTACTTTCACCTCTCTCTAATCGTCGACAAATGTCTACCCTCTGCTTAAGTGTAAGCACAACACACTGCCTCTTTTCTACAACTTTAGGCATGATGAAGGCATCAGGCAATAAACAGTGCACAAGCGGGACTGAGTAAACACAGTACAGTGGGCCGCTGGTGGCGTGAAGCAGTGCACTCTGGTGGCAAGGGGAGAAAGTATGCCTCGCACGGGAATTTTTATTGAATTTATGAGTACACATGTTGATTTTTTATTGATTTTAAGGCTCGGGGAAAATGTGTCGGATACTCGAATGCCGTATAAGAGGGATTTTACTGTACATACATATCTATCATCATCATCCACCAGATACCAGTTTCCAATTTGGTCAGGTCAGGTCAGGTCAGATGTGCACTTGCCTCTTCTTTGTTTCTCTTAATGGTGTATAGAAATATTTTTATTTGGGCCTCATATACATATTGCTTGCGTAAAGTGAGTGGGTGATGGGACAAAGCTGTTATTCCCCCACATGAATTTCTGAAGCTGTATAAAATTGATAAATGATAAGCAGAATGTGTATGAAAAGCATTTCCTTGGTGGAGGGCTTAATGTAAAGGTTGGTTCCATAGCAGTGGTGGTGGTGGTGGTGGTGTCTGCAATGTTAAGCCCTCTAATACATTATAAAAGGATACATGGGATGAAGGATATTCCCTGTGAAGCTTGTGAGATTGAAAATGTTAAAATTTGTATTCCTTAGAGAGATATAGGTTAAGAGCAGAAGGGGCCTGATAGAAGTATTGAAGTGGTATAAGTGGTATAACGAAGGGGACATGAGCAAAGATGTAAGGATAGAACCAGAAGTAATGGGTTCAACTTAGAAATTTAGGTTTAGAAAAGTAATGAGAAGGGACTTAGCAATGTTTTTGTTAGTGGTGAGTCAATAGGGAGCTTTAAAAGAAGATAATTAGGCTGAAGATGATAGGTGACATTAGGTACTTAGTTTTGTAGGGTAGGTGTGTGAGACTGCCTCTTGCAGCTTCCCTCTTCTGTGATGTTGTTAGGAAAGGTGACAGAGACAGTGAACACAGAGCAGACCACAAAGTTCTCTATGTTGTTAGGCTTGCAGAGGAACCATACCATAAATCCTTTAAGTCAAGATTCATGTTGTGAGTTGTACCACAAACTGTATATAACTTTGGTGTCTGAGCAGAGTTGTAGTGCATTCTGAGTCTGTGTTTATTTTTTTATTTTTTTATTTATCTTTTTATATTTTTATCTTTCCTAAATTGTAGTAGCGCCGCCACGGTGCAGTGGCTAGCGCGTCTGGCTACGAATCCGTGGGCCCGAGTTCGATCCCGGACGAGGACGGCGCGGACCCACCCAGGTTTTCATCCTTCACTGGTCGATAAATGGGTACCTAGGGCAACCTAGGGAAGGTAAACTGTGGAAACCCGGATTTCATGCTGGCCCCATGTCCCGGGGTAAGGGACTATTCCACCACAGGCTCAAAGGCCAAGGAGACGGGAGATGAGCGCCTGCAGCCACGTGCTGATACAGCGTAAGCCCCCCACTTTACCTTTACTTAAATTGTAGTAGTGATGATGTACTACACAGTGCAATGAAGTCATCACTTGCTATGTATTTTTGAATCTCTATGATGAATATTGATGTTTTCCTTTCCTTGCTGGTGTGCAGTAAGTAGTACTGTGGTGTGGTGATGACAATAACAGAAAAACACCACCACCACCTTGACCCAATTGGTAATAATCCTAATAAGTGATTTAGTTTTTATTTCTTTATTTATTTTATACAACACAATGTGGGCTTTTTATGGGAATTTCTGGGCTAAAGGAGACCACCTGATGGAGACCTCCTGTCTGAAAGCTCACCATTTGGGAACCGTTACCCCGAGTGGACGCCCACTTTCCTCTTGGACCTTGGTCAGTGGGGGGGGGGGATTCCAAGCAAGAAAGCTACTATCATTAATATTATATTCTGCTTATTATTGGATTTGCTACACCTTCAGAAACTCATGTGGAGGTTGAAATAGTACAGACTGTGGCCATTAATCTTTCTATTCTCCCTATTACATCGCAAATCCCTTCTTATTACCCATTCTCCCCCCCTCCACCCCCCTGTGAAGATCCTACACTAATAATCCTCTTTCAGCCTGTTGTCCTACTGGTTAAGGATCTACAATGTGTCCTGCAGGATGTCACAGCAAGGCACTCAATGCTCCACCTTCACTGTCACCAGGAGGGCCACAGTGCCACACAGGGGATAAGAGAGGTGTGTGTGCATTTCTTACTTACCCTGTTTTCATCTTTTTTATTTCTTATTTTTGTTTTTTCATTCTCTTTCAAGTGTTTAGTTTGTCTTGTTTTTTTTCTTTATTTAATCTTTATTTCTTTTCTTGTTTGTTTAATTTTTCCTTCTTTGTCTCACTCTTTTCTTGCTTTTTCCCCCTTTCCTACTCATTTTTCTTTCCTTTTTGTTTCCCCCTTTTCTACACATTTTTCCTTGTTCTTTCTTTCCATTGTTCTTTCCTTCTCCTTTGTCTTTTCTTTTTTCTTTCTCCTCTCCTGTACTTCACTTCTCCCTACTAATTTCTCTCTTCTTTCATTTTTGTGTGATAAATAGATGTGGTGAAAAATAACGGTCAGTATTTAGAAACATTGCTCTCCTACCACCACTATTTTCCAAGGCCACAGATAGTACAAGCTGGGTTCCTGAGGGTGTTTCTCCCTGTCAATCATATAGTAACCTTGCTCATTGGTCATTAGAATTATAAAAAACACCCTTGAAAACTTGTCGACTTACTATGAATAAGGTTACTATGTAATTGACAAAAGTTTTCAAGGGTTACTATTGATAACCTATTAATAACCTATTAATTTGTCATTAGAACCATAAAAAACATCCTTGAAAACTGGTGTCACACTTAAACAGGAGCCTTTTGAAATTGTGGAGGTGGGAGCTGTGTGTGTGTGGTATATGGTAAGTGTAGAGTGAGGCAGCAGAGAGTGGTGGTAATTAACTGCTAATTGGGCTCACACTAATAAGTTTAATTAGCAAATTTAATGGGATTAACTGTATTGATTCACCACTCACTCAACACCATCAATATTGTCAGTGGGTCTCCAAAGAAAGGGAGGAGGTAGTAGTAGTAAAAAGTTAGAGGTGGTGGTGGTGTTGGGGGAAGAGGGAAACAACTGAGGAGGGGGTAGTAGTAGTAGATGGTAAGGGAGTTAAAAGTTGGAAGAGGAGTAGAAGAGGCAGTAGTAGATGAAGGGAAATTGAGGAGGAGGAGGAAGGTAGGAAGTTGCTAGTGGAAGGAAATATGAAAGGGTCACAAATACAGAGAAACACTATCAAATGATAAACTTTATTATTTCCCTCCAGACAAGACCACCGCTCTTTATTATACCTCAAAGACTCTCCGGAGAAAGACCACTACTAAATTCACACCCCAAAAAATTATTAAAAAAAACAAATCACACGCATAGTGAGGGAGCCTTTAGGACTTCAGACTTCCTCTAAATCAGCCAGTAAGGGCTAATCCGGAGATCTTGTGTGCTGGGGTGGGAGGGTAGTGAAGAAGGGCAGTGTAGGAGTCTTGTGGTAGTGGTCTTCCTCTTCCTTCATTCTTCTTTTTCCTTGTTCCTTTTCTTTTTCTTTCCTTTTTTGTAGTGGAGACTCAGGAACATCTGAAAAAAAAAAATTAGAAAAAGATAGTTGTCGTGAAAGTGTTCCTCAATACATAGTTTGATTTTTCTTTTCTTTTGTCCTGTTAGTTATAGAATTCAGTTAGTTTCTCACATTAATTATCTCCTTTTCTTTTACATTCATTCATTTCCTATTTTTTTAACTGTAGATCAGGTTAGGTATATTAATCATGTGTTCTTATATTTTTTTTAATAATTAATTCTCTCTCTCTCATCCATACACTGCCATATCTCACCAAATCATCCCCCTTATAAGCCATCCATACATTTCTGCCTTTTTCTACTCCTTCAAAATACTGTTAATTCATCCATTCACTCAAAATCACACAATGGTAACTCTTTTACACCATTAAGTATTCTATCTATCTTTCTCAATTTCACTATCTTACCTTCAGATCTTTCTCACTTTCACTATTTATCTTTTTCACTTTCACTGTCTTAGTCTATGATTATGTATATATTGTTGCGGCGGCGCTTAGTGTGAAGATAGCGTTGGCAATGCTATTAGATTGGCAATGATGACATTGATGCAAAGGTGGTAGTGAGGGCCGCCAGGTGGATATCTTGTGCCTGATTGGCCAGTAGAAGGGACGCGACTAGGACGCGGCTGGAGGGGCGACACAAGGGAAAGGGGGGCTGTTGTCAGCAAATAGTTTCTGCCGCCGGCCCGCCGGGCCTGGCGGCAGGGAATGCGAGTGAGGGGAGAGGCCAGAAAGAGGAAGAAGTTGCAGCCCAGTTAGGAGTGTGAGAGGACGCCAGCCGGCCCGGTCTCCCTGAGGATGAGAGCGCCTGCCCCGCTCTCCCCTGAGGACGCGTTCCTGCCATGTTTGTGTTGTGGTATAAGTACTGTATTTACTCTTGTGTGCCAGTAAAGTAAGGAAGTTATGCCTTGCCTTTAATTGTATTCCTGCCTCTCTGAGTAAGTCTGGGGTCTGTGGGTCTGTACCTCGCTCCCCCTTGCTAGCCACGAATCTTCGCCGAGAAGTGTCCCTGTGCGTGTGCTGCCGACCTCGTCCTGTATGCTGTCCTGAGGGTGACGCGGTGTGTGGACGGAGGGGGGGGGGCAGCATAACAATATGTATGGATGTACAAAGTCTAATTATGTATATATGTAAAATATACAATAAACCTTTAATAATAATAATAATAATAATATTCTCACTTACTTTCACTATTGCGTTATCTTGAATATTCTCTTTCTCATCCTCCTCTTCTTCTTCCCTGTAATGAAACAAAGGGAATGAATGAAAATATGAAAAAAAAATTGAATAAAGGAACAAAAAATAAAATTCTATACTAAAGCTAACTTATATAATAAGAAAACAAAAGGAAAAAACGCTCATCTTTTTCACCTCTCTTCTTCCTCCTTCCTCTTCTTCCTTTCCCCCTCTTCTTCTTCCCTCCCTGTAATGAAAAAAGAATGAATAGAAAAATAACATGAGAAAATACAATAATTAAATAAATGAATACAAAAAATAAACAATTCTATACCAAAGCTAACTTATAATAAAAAAAAAACACGAATATTCCTTTTCTCCCCTCTTCTTCCTCCTCCTTTCCCTCTTCTTACCTCTTCCTCTTCCTCTTCCTCCTTCCCTCTTCTTCTTCCCCCTCCTCCTCTTCCCTTTAATAAAAAATAATTATTGTATTTTCTCATGTTATTTTTTATCATATAAATGAACACGCAAAAAAAAAATTATATACCAAAGCTAACTTATAATAAAGAAAAGGAAAAAAACTGCCATTTACTTAAACCTGAGAGAGAGAGAGAGAGAGCTGGACAACACACTTCAAAAAGGTACCGTGCATATTTTATATGTTGGAGAGAGAGAGAGGGTGGGGGTGGGGGTTCATCTCATTAAGCCTAGTGTAGTGAAGATTACAGACATCACTTGAATGACCTTGACGAGAGAAAATGGCGGCCTAATCAGAGCTCTGGGACATACTACACCGCCTACCAAGTCATTGAGAGAGAGAGAGTTATTCTTGGGTTTAATGTCATCTTTTCAAATTATTATCATTATAACCACGAGAAAGAGAGAGGGGTGGGGGAAGCTGGCCAAAATCAACAAAAACAGTTAAAATAATCAGCCCACTAGTTGCCAGTTCCCTGAAAGATTAATAGAGTTAGCCAAAAGTCAGGGATAAATGTTTTGAAACCGCACCCTCCTCTCTCTCTGTGTGTGTGTGTGTGTGTGTGTGTGTGTGTGTGTGTGTGTGTGTGTGTTTTCCTCCTCTTCCTCTCTCTCCCCCCTCCTCTCCCTTCTTCACCTCCCTCTTCCCTCTCCACC
>CM035198.1:1387503-1402533 GCA_020233015.1 Callinectes sapidus | reverse complement strand
GCAAACCAGACTGGCCGTTGAGAAATAAAGGAAAATACAGTATCGATTTTAACCCCTTCAGTACTGGAATACATTTTTACCACGAGTTTTAGAGTGTGGTTAAACGATTTTATTGAAATTAGAAAGGGTCTATGGAGGTCAGATGATTAATGGTCAGTGTCTGTACTATTTTAATTGTTACTTGAGTTTCTGAAATTGTATAGAATCGGCAGATAATAAGCAAAATAAATATGCAAATGCTTCCCAGTACTGAAAGGGTTAAATAGTTCATTGCAATGTTACGTAACTTAACTTAAAAGACTAATAATTCTAAGATAACTTCACAATTCTTCACCAATATGTTTTAGGTTTCTTAATTTTTTTTTTTCATCATTTTCTTGATTTTGTATCATATAAAGAATAACAAAAACTAGCATTACTAATTCAAATACAAATGAATGAATAAAAACAATAGAAAGTTAAAATATTTGGTCGTAATCTCTATGCACTTTAACTTCACACTGCTTTAACATTCTGTTCCATAAGTTTTCTCTTTAATCACTTACATTCTTTTTTCAGACACTTTTCTACCAGTCTCCTAGTATTGTAGCCTATAAGAAGAACAACACACACACACACACACACACACACACACACACACACACACACACACACACACACACACACACCATAAAAGTTGGTTGGTTTGGTTATGTACCTTAAAAAAGACAATATTTCTTTTCCTTTGCTGTTTATGGGGTAAGGGGGGATTGAGAGGTAATATTAAGTGCATCTTGAAGGTGAAAAAACAGCAGATGCTTACTTCTTTATAGCGTCTTCAAAAGGAGAAAATACATGCAAGTTGGTAGTGTGACACGCTGTGCACAACCTTCACAGGGAAAAAGTTTTCTCTTTGCCTCTTCATTGCTACACTCATTCTTGCATTAGGCTCAATTACACTGATTTCCCAACAAAGTCTCCAATTTCATATTCTCTTCAAAATTAAATCTTTTCCGGAAACTAAATTTCGTCCGGCACGGGAAAGACCCCCAGGTCTAGTCGGCCCCATACGGCAAGTCCTCCTGCTGCACCTCCTCCTGCTACAAAATTGTTAGTGTCCACCTGCAGCCCCTTACAGGTAGAAAATGCTCAGCATTAACAGAAGCTAAGGGGACTGAACAGTCCCCAGCAGACACTGCACTCTGACCATCTGAGGAGCCCTTTAGGGGAGAACTGGGCTCCTCCATAGCAGTGCCCCTGTGAGGGGCTGGAGGCGTGCGCACCACCGTCCATTATGTACACCTCAATGGAACATGAAGAGAATCATAGATATAAGGATCGTAGTTTTAAGGACCGTAGTTTTAAGGATCGTAGTTTTAAGGAACCCACAACACACAGGGAAGGGGCACTTTTTGGGGAAAAAGTGTTCCAACCCTAGTGTTAAACGACCGTAGGTTTAAGGACCGTAGTTTTAAGGACCCTAGTGTTAAGGACCGTAGTTTTAAGGACCTTAGTTTTAAGGACCTTAGTTTTAAGGAATACTCAATGCAAAAGGAAGGGGCACTTTTTGGGAGAGAAAGTGCTCTAACCCAAGTGTTAACGACCGTAGTTTTAAGGACACTTGTTTTAAGGACCTTAGTTTTAAGGAACCTAGTGTTAAGGACCGTAGTTTTAAGGAACCTAGTGTTAAGGACCGTAGTTTTAAGGATCGTAGTTTTAAGGACCGTAGTTTTAAGGACCGTAGTTTTAAGGAACCCACAACACACAGGAAAGGGGCACTTTTTGGGGAGAAAGTGTTCCAACCCTAGGGTTAACGACCGTAGTTTTAAGGACCCTAATGTTAAGGACTGTAGTGTTAAGGACCGTAATTTTAAGGACCGAAGTCTTAAGGAACGTAGCTTTAAGGAACACAACACACAACACACAACACACACGGAAGGGGCACTTTTTGGGGAGAAAGTGCTCTAACCAACACACAACACACAACATAACACACAAAACAACATACAACACACAACACACTAGGAAGGGGTCCTTTTTGGGGAAAAAGTGCTCCAATCAACACACAACACACAACACACAAAACAACACACAACACACAACACACAAAACAACATACAACACACAAAACACTCGGAAGGGGTACTTTTTGGGGAAAAAGTACTCCAACCAACACACAACACACAACACACAACACACAACACACAACACACAAAACAACACACAACACACAAAACACTCGGAAGGGGTACTGTTTTGGGAAAAAGTGCTCCAACCAACACACAACACACAACACACAAAACAACACACAACACACAAAACACTCGGAAGGGGTACTTTTTGGGGAAAAAGTTCTCCAACCAACACACAACACACAACACACAAAACAACACAACACACAACACACTCGGAAGGGGTACTTTTTGGGGAGAAAGTACTCTAACCAACACACAATACACAACACAACACAGCAAAAACAGCAACAAAAAACAAAAACACAAGAAAAACCAGAGGAAATGCAAAAACCAAACAGGAAAGGAAAAATATGATAACAGAAACAAGAGCAAAAACAAAAACAACAAAAAATAACAACAAAAACGACAACAAAAACAACAAACACAAAAACGCAAACATACAACACGCAACATACAATATATACGGAAGGGACCCTTTTTGGGGAGAAAGTGTTCCAACCAACACACAAAACACAACAAAAACAAAAAAACAAAACAAAACAAAACAAAAAGAAAAACAAAAATAAAAAGAAAAATAGAAAAACGACAACAGAAACAACAACGAGAACAAAAACAACAACAAAAAACAAAAACAAAAAACAGCAAAAACAAAAACGCAAACAAAAACACACAACACACACGGAAGGAGCACTTTTTGGGGAAAAAGTGCTCCAACCAACACACAACAACGAAAACGCAATACAACAAAAATAAAAACAAAAACAAAAACAAGAAAAATAAAAACAAAAGACGAAATTACAAAAGAAAAGGAAAACAAAAACAACAACAGGAACAAAAAGAACAACAAAAACAAAAACAACAAAACAAGAATAACAACAAAAGCAAAAACACAAACAAAAACAAACAACACACAATACACACGGATGGAGCACTTTTTGGGGAGAAAGTGCTGCAAAAAACACGCAACACACATCACAACACAAGAAAACCAAAAACCAAAAAGAAAAGCAAAAACACACAAAAAAAAAACAAAAAGAAATACAAAAACAAAAAGAAAAGGAACAAGAAACAACAACAAAAACAACAAAAAAACAAAAGCAACAACAAAAACAAAAACAAAAAGAACAAAAAACAATAGCAAAAACGAAAAAAAAAACACACAACACACAACACACACGGAAGGAGAACTTTTTGGGGAGAAAGTGTTCCAACCAACACACAACACACAACATAACAAAAACAAAAACACAAGAAGAACAAATAGGGAAAAAAAGAAAAAGAGAAACAAAAACAAAAACGACAACAGGAACAACAACAACAAAAAAACAAAAAAACAAAAAACAACAAAAACAACAAAAAATGGAAACAAAAACAACAACAAAAGCAACAACAACAAACAAAAACAACAACAAAACAAAAAACAACAACAAAAAAAAAAATAACAACAACAACAACATAAACACAAATATAATAAAAAGAGAAACAAAAAACAAAAAATAACAGAAATAAAAAAAAAATCAACAAAAACAATAAACAACAACAAAACAACAATAATAATAATAATAATAATAATAATAATAATAATAATAATAATAATAATAATAATAATGATAATAATAATAATAATAATAATAATAATGATAATAATAATAATAATAATAATAATAATAATAATAATAATAATAATAATTATAATAGTAATAATAATAATAATAATAATAATAATAATAATAATAATAACAGTAACAATAACAACAATAATAATAACAATGATGATAATAATAATGATAATGATAATAATAACGATAATAACAAGAACAGCAACAACAAAAAAAGCAATAATAATAATAATAATAATAATAATAATAATAATAATAATAATAATAATAATAATAAAAGTTACACGCGAATGAAGGAATAAAAACCTGATTCATCCTGTATCATCTTACCTCAAACTGAAACAAAACTCTTAATCGCCGGAAAAAAAAAAAAAAAAACATTAAACTGGACTGGTTATCTGAAAACTTATAAACTCCACATCCATACTGACTTTTATAACAGAAGCGCTCGCATTTCACACCCGCCTCTTCAACTGAAACTAAAGCATAGTATACCTGTACTCTACACCATACTTAAACAATCAGACAACGTACACACATCTATGACTTGAAACAGAAACTTTACATATACAAAGCTGACAGAAAAACAGGCCTCATTTCTTCTATGACTGAAGACCAGGACCTGAGTGGGCCTTTTTAAATCTTATTTTTTTCCCCTTGACCGGTTTCCCTTCTTACATAAAATAAAATCGACACCTTAAACTGATCCCTAAAGGTATAAAAGATACTTAAAGGCGGATAAAATGTATTACCGTGACAAAAACTTTACAATACAACCTGTATAAATCTGTTCTAAATACCTAACGACTCAAACAACATACACACGCACATTTGGCTTTTAAATAAAGCCTCCATATATTATATTCGACTCCTAAAACTGATTCCTAAACTAGAAAGGTATAAGTGAAACCTAAGGACTGATAGAATATATAAGCATAACACTAACTTTTAATTCCTTATGTACAATGACGCATTTTTATATACGTTTTGACTACTTTTGAACGATTTTATACAGTTTCACAAGCTTATATAGGGATTAAAACGGTGAAGACTCTGGCCACTAATCTTTTGACTCCCAAAGCCACTTCCTGATGTCAATAAAATCGTCTAACCATACCAAAACCTCATGAAAAATGCGTCCCAGTAGTGAAGGGGTTAAATAGAACCTTCATATACCAAGAGGATTCCTAAAACCGAATCATAAAGCATAAAACTATAATGGATGCTTGAAAACTCATAAAATATACACAGATAAGAATTTTAAACATATGCAGCAGAAAAGCGAAGTGTTCCTCACCTTTAAGGAACTACCGGGTGAGATAAAACTCAGTAAAGACACCTTAAAACCTGATCGGCTCTATATTGATAAGTTTACCTTTGAAACACACACACACACACACACACACACACACACACACACACACACACACACACACACACACCCAGACACAAAAACACATATTTCCCTATCATCTTGTTCAAAACCAGAACAAGTAAACTAGTTCCCAGGGTAAACTAACTGTGCATATATTGAATATTATATGACTCTCAATAATAATATTTTAATGGAATGTATAAACACGACCATCTGGGTTTCAAGATCCTCGTATTACCAACAATAATCTGCAAATCTCTTTTTAAATTATTCATCTACGAGAGAGAGAGAGAGAGAGAGAGAGAGAGAGAGAGAGAGAGAGAGAGAGAGAGAGAGAGAGAGAGAGAGAGAGAGAGAGAGCTATTGTTAACTTTTTAGAAAAAGACGGCCAGGTACTAGCCCACACTGAAATACAATAAATCAAATGAGGATAACATAGGGTATAGTAAATGCTGATAAGTGCTTTTGTTGTAAGGGTATTCCTTACTCTATACAATATGCCACATATTCCAGACAGTTTTAATGCAACAAAATTTATGAGATAATTCCAATTTAAATTTCCGTCAAAAATTTAATTCTATAAACTCTATTCAATGTAATTCTCTCTATTGTGGCAGGAGGCATAACAAGTTTTATTGAACGCATCTGAAATAATATATAATTAGTTTTAGAGACATTTAAACGTAATTTGTTATGTTTAATCCCATAATCCAATGGAATACCCCTTATACCAAAATTATTGAGCTTATACAAAATAATTTCGTGACTAGGTGAATCAAAGGCTTTAGAGATATCTATGAATACTCCAGCTAAATAATGTTTCTTTTCAAGGTGTTTGTATACATTAGAAATAAATTGTAGAACTGCTGTTTCAGTGGATCTCCCTGACCTAAATCCATGCTGGCAGTCAGAAAGCAGGTTATTTATTTCAATAAAATTTATCAAGCGAGAAGATATTATCCTTTCAAATATTTCACTAAATACGGGAAGAACTGAAATTGGTTTGTAATTGTTAACTTCACTTTCCTTCCTGATTTAAACAAAGGAATCACTTTAGCATATTTCAATTTTTTTTCAGGAAAAATTCCTTTACTTAAAGTTATGTTGACTATGTGTGTTAAGGGGAGAGATATCATATTAGCTGTATGCCTCAGAACTGTAGGAGAAACATCATTATAGCCGGGAGAAGAAGTCTTTAAAGCCTTTATGTACTTTTCTATTTCAGATTGTGAGGTAGGTTGCAAATACATGGAGTAATTTGGAGAGTTGTGTAAATATTGCATAAAATCATTTCCTACGTCTTCATTTTGTTCCCCAATCTTAAAAAATGTTCATTAAATTTGTTTGGGAGGTCATTGGAACGTGGTTTTTATTCTACTGATTGCTTAATAGTTGCAGATCTACCAAGAATGTTATTTATGAATTTCCAATGTGACTTCGGGTTGCCATGGTTGCGTGCAAGTTGGTCTTGATAATGTTTATTTTTTGCTGCTTTCAAGAGATATGTTAATTTATTTCGATATGTTCTATATTGCTCTTTGAAAGTTACCGGCCAATTTGATGCTAATTTCTCAAGTTAATTTATTTCGATATGTTCTATATTGCTCTTTGAAAGTTACCGGCCACTTTGATGCTAATTTCTCAAGTTAATTTATTTCGATATGTTCTATATTGCTCTTTGAAAGTTAACGGCCACTTTGATGCTAATTTCTCAAGTTAATTTATTTCGATATGTTCTATATTGCTCTTTGAAAGTTACAGGCCACTTTGATGCTAATTTCTCAAGTCCATTTTCCTCTTTTATACTGTTCAGTAATGCCTTGGTAATGTGTGGACTGCGTTTATCCTTACAATTGAATTTGGTCGTTCTTAATGGAAAACAGTTATTAAAGCAGTTCATGAATTTATAATTAAATAAATCGTACGAGTTGACGGGAAAAGAACATTAAAAAACGTCTGACTAGTTTTCTTCTGATAAAATAGAACTGAACTTTTCAAGATTATGTCGAGAAAAAAATCTTTTAGTCATGTATGACGGACAGGATTGAAAGGTATTGATATTTTTAAAGGCGAAAATGATAGGAAAGTGGTCAGTTATGTCAGTCTTGACTACATAATTAGCTACATTTAATTGGACAAGAGAAAACCAAACACGATCAATAAGAGTAGCAGATGATGTGGTTATTCGCGTTGGAAGGGTCGTTAAGGGAAAAGAGAAAGCTATACATAAAATTAATTAATTTTTGTACGTTGCTATTATTATTTTGTAATACATCGATGTTAAAATCTCCAAACATAAACACTCGCTTGTAATATTTGTCTTTAGTTGAATTTAGAATTTCATTTAAGGAAGACAATAAATCAATGATGTTACTTTGGGGTGGCCTGTAAATGCTAATACATAAGTAAGTCTTTTCGTCAAGTTTAACTTCTATTCCCAGACTTTCTATGTGTATTTCCAAAAGAGAACATGCATTATTATCAGTACAATGATATTTGTCGGAAACATAGATGGCCACACCACCCCCGTACCTGTTCCTATTGCTTGTATACAACCTAAAATTTGGTAAATTGTACAAAGAAGAAATGTCAACGTCCAGTCTGGTTTCTCTAAATCCTAGGACATCGGATTTTTTTTTTTATCTATACAAAGTGGGCATTTTCATGGGAATTTATGGACTAAAGGAGACAACCTAATGGAGGTCTCATATCTGAAAGCCTACCCACTAGAGGGCCGTTACCCCGAGTGGACGCCCAATTTCCACTCAGACCGTAGTCAGTATTCGAACCTATGCGCTCGGGGATCCCAAGGCTCCTGGAGCGCAAACGGTTCCACTGTACCACGGTTAAAATGTTAAAATGGTGTCAAAAAAGTGTTGAAAATTTGTAGAAAGAGACCTAATATTCATTGCTAGCAAATTAAATACAGCTTCATTATGTGACAAAGGAAGAGGGTCTACGAAAATGTATTCGGACTTGGGAAGTTAACATTTCTTGATCATATCTAAAATCGATTTACATCAAGATCGTTATTATAATTTTCATCTTGAACAGACAAAGGATAAAAAGCATCACTAATTTCTCGGGGTTGATTATTATGAAAAAATAAACTTTCTAACAATTCACCCTGAATGGAAGCGTATAGTTATCTATTTCAGAGTTCATATTAGTAGAAGTAGAAGTTATACTAGCAATACTAGTAGTTGTAGTATAACAACAATATTATTATTCTCAGAAGTAGTAGTAGTAGTAGGATGAAAAATGGTCATGATACCATCAAAACTAGTAATAGTAGGTGGAAATGAAGGTGGTGGTGGTAGTAGTAGTAGTACTAGTAGTAGTAGAAGTAGTAGTAGTAGTAATAGTAAGAGTAGTGATGGTAGTACTAGTACTAGTAGTAGTAATATTAAAAATAGTAATGATACTATCAAAACTAGGAAATGAAGGTGGTGGTGGTGGTGGTGGTGGTAGTAGTAGTAGTAGTAGTAATAGTAGTAGAAGTAGTAGTAGTAGTAGTAGTAGTAGTAGTAGTAGTAGTAGTAGTAGTAGTAGTAGTAGTAGTAGTAGTAGCAACGTTATTTTAGTAGTAGTAGTAGTAGTAGTAGTAGTAGTAGTAGTAGTAGTAGTAGTAGTAGTAGTAGCAGTAGTAATGTAGTACTAGTAGCAGTAGTAATGTAGTAGTAGTAGAAGTAGTAATATAGTAGTAGTTGTAGTAACATTAGTAGCAGCAGCAGCAACAACAGCAGCCGTAATGAGAGTTGTAAAAATAACAGTGTTGTGAAAGTGTTAATAGACAAAAATATAATAAAGATAACATTAATAATAAGATAATAATAATTAAAGTTTTTACAAGAAAGTATAAATGATTAGCCATTTGTATAATGAGTAAGTAACAATGTAATCAGATAACAATTCTACTTATCTCCCTCCTCGAGAAGACTGCGATTTCTTCTGGGTTGTTGTTCTTTCGGCTGGTCTATTGTTGGTGGTCGAAACGCCAACTCCTTCTCCGTCAGTAGGGCCAACTGCATCATGGGTATCCCCACCGTCACAGGCAACAGGGAAGGCTGCACTAGCAGAAGCAGCTACGTTGCTGGTGGTCACGCCGCTCGCTGCTGGAGGAGTGCCTCGGTCACTAACAACCGCAACACTGTCGCAGCTCACAACACCGCTGCTGGTGCTGCCGCCCGAAGCTCCGATTGGTAGTCCCGAGGCTCCGCGTGTCGAGATGCCAACAGATGTCCTCTTTTTATTTGGTCGTTCCATAATAATCAGTTTCGTGTGGCGAAAATACGCCACTTTTCCTTCGCTGACGGCTTGCTTCAATGCCGGTAACTGAGCTCCTCGAGTTGCTTGAGATGCGGGACAGAGATTTTTGTTGATAAAGATCCTTGTTCCGCGAAGCTTGGCGACACTTCTCATAAAGGCTTCTTTGTCACCATACCACTTGAAGCGTGCGACGATGGGACGGTGTTGATGGTCGTTACGCTGCCCCACACGGTGCGTACACTCCAGTTCGATGTTTGGTAACTGCAGCTTATTAATTAGAAGTTTAGACGCTTCAACTGCCGTTTGGTCCCACGTTTCTCCACCAGGACGTTCTTCAGTACCAACAATTCGCAGATTTTTTCGTCTGTTGTAGTCTTCCTGGTAGTTTGCTCTGCATTCTAATTCCTCAATGTTGTTCTTACTCTTACAGAATTCTTCTTGTAGGATGTTAATTGCATGAAGGTGACTCTTCTTTTCTTCCTTATGCTATTTAACTTCTTGTTTCAGGTCCACTACTTCACGTTGAGTAAATTCCAAACTAGTAGTTAAGTCGTGGATGTCGTTCTGCATAACTCTTATGTCATCCTTTACTTGCTGCAGAAAAATTTCTAATGTGCTTCTTTAAGCTTGATCCTGAGTGGCTAGAACAGTGTTCAGAGCTGGTATATCCATCTTGAGTGAATAGTAGTTTCAGGGACAGGACGATTGTTCAGCGCGCTACAACACACGTCTGCTCAGGACGACTGCTGCTGCTGCTGCTGCTGCTGCTTAGCTGCTGCTGCTGCTGCTGCTGCTGCTGCTGTGTGTGTGTGTGTGTGTGTGTGTGTGTGTGTGTGTGTGTGTGTGTGTGTGTGTGTGTGTGGTACAACTTTACATCACCTTGAATCCCGAACTACTCACACATGCAATGTACACAATATATATATATATATATATATATATATATATATATATATATATATATATATAGTATATATATATATATATATATATATATATATATATATATATATATATATATATATATATATATATATATATATATATATATACTGTATACATATATATGCATATAATCTTTTTTTCATTTCTATATCCTTTTGTTTTAAGGACCACCTGTGGACCAGATTTTTATGTGCTTGGGCAAGCCTCAGGACCAGAAATTGCCAGATTTGCGAGGCTCAATCTGTATTGTACACAAAATCAGAAATATTTTTGTACAAAAACAATAATCCTTCTCTTTTTTTATCCTCCTTTTTCCTCACATTTACGTGGGTATTTACACCTTGGGTGAATAAAACTTTCTCTAATTTACATTGAGTTTCAGTTATGCATATAATACAGTAGTCATATTTAATTAGTTTTTCTACTTCTATGCTTTTATTTTTCATAAGTTCTTGTATACAGTTAACTCTCGATTAACACAAGGGTTATGTTCCTGGAGATGTCACCTTATTCCAATATAATTTTACTTCAACAAATCACTTCTCTGCTAGAGGGGGCATTCCCATGAGAGACACTGTGCCACTAGACACCACCAGTTGCTGGCACGCCAACCAGACGCACCGCTCTGCTGTCAAGGAATCTCATCTGACAGTCTTCTTCGCGTTATCCTTTTTGGAGCGGAAAGGCTTTGCCACAACCTGTTATCCGTTTAGGAGCAGGTTGCGACAACACCCATTACCCATGTAGGAGTGGGTGAATGCCTAGTTTAGTGGAAATACGACTCTTGGCTGGACCAGTCGGTGATTACGTAATGTGACGCATACTTACCGTCGCCATGTCTCATACTTCGGCCAGTTCACCCAGCAAACGGATGTGGGGTGAGGAGGAAACCCCTGGTGGCCGTGGGCAGCATGGGCAGGAGGATCTGTCGCATAGGAAGGGTTCAATTAGGTCCAGAAGTAGTTCTTCCCATAGAGAACGTTCTAGAAGGGCACGTGAGCATTCCTTGGATTCCGCTGACTCAAGCAGTGTGGGCGAGTCTGCCTTCCATTTCACGGGATGAGGTTAAATTTTGAATGATGACTCAACTGAGAGACACAGTAACTGTCATGCATTGGCTCCACTAGAATGTAATTCACAAATTTTAGATGCGCTCAGGACTGCTGCTAAGAAAACACTCTCGCATGAAAGAGGTTGGTAAAGACATCATTAAATCTGCCACAATTTTGACGAAGTCCCTCATAGCACTGGACAAGTTTGCACAGGATGGACCTTCAGCTGTGGCCCATGAAGTAGGCATGCTAAATGGTACTTTGGCATTACTTGGGAATGCTAACCACACGGACAACCTGACACGCAGGTTTCTTATTAAGCGGGAGATAAACCAGAGGTGTGCTCATTGGTGTTCTGAAAAAGTGCCGATGACCAGACTGTTGTTTGGCGATGATGTATCTCAGTCTGCCAAGCACATTGAGGAGTCTGAGAAATTGAAAAATAAGATCACAACGAAGAAACAGGTGCCTACATGGAAGTTTGGAGCAGGAAAGTTCAGAGGCTCCGCTGGGAAACCTCACTACAAAGGATTTACGTCCAGGCTCCACCTCTATGGACAGCGGATGTTTGGACACAGGAGTGATCAAAGGCAGCCCCTCTTACGGCAAGGTTTGGAGACAAAAAACTCCCGCGGCTGGGGCCACAGCAAACCCCTGCAATAACTGAGGTGAGTCATAAATTTGAAGCTACTACTTAATACTTAATACTTAATACTTAATACTTAATACTACTTAATACTTAAAAAAATTGTGAATGAATAACAAGTAACCTTCATATTTTGGATATTGTTTCACATTGCCATCTTGACAGTAATGTTGCTGATATTGGTACCTTATTTGCGGAAGAAATTGAATATGCTAGTCACAGCCTGCCCTCTAAAGACAACCTCTTCCTCCGCACAAAACTACATGCGCCTAGTTACACACACATCCTTCTCTCAAAATTATAATCAAATATGGCGACTCCTACACCAGCCTCGGAGTCCCCTTCTGGGTAGGGGACCATAAATGTCCCTAGGTTGGACTACTCTTCAGGCATCGACACTAAGTGTCCTGACACCCCCCCCTCACATTTTTCTCCATTAACTTCTGCAACATTCGCGGTCTTCGATCTAATTTTCAATCTATAGAACACCACCTCTCCTCCACTAAACCTTATCTTCTATTTCTCACTGAAACTCAGGTGTCTGAGGCAACTGACAGTAACCCCTTTTCTGTTCCCTCCTACTTTCTCCATCCTCACTTTCGTTCCAAAGCTGGATGTGGCGTCTACGTATGTCCGCAACGACATAACAAAAACTCCCGCGGCTGGGGACACAGCAAACCCCGGCAATAACTGAGGTGAGTCATAAATTTGAAGCTGGCAGACTTAAAAAAATTGGGAATGAGTGGCATAAAATAACATGTGACTCTCATATTTTGGATATTGTTTCACATTGCCATCTCGACATTCATGTTACTGATATTGGTACCTTATTTGAGGAAGAAATTGAATATATTTTTAGTGAAAGGAGAAACATGTTATTTGTAAGGAAGCTGTAAAGCTGCTGGAGCTTAAGGTTATCAAAGAAAGTAAAAGACAGGTGGGACAAATTATTTCGCCCATTTTCTTGCGAAGGAAAAGGATGGAGGTTTCAAAATGATTCTTAACCTAAAGAAACTTAATGAACTCATTAATTACAAACACTTCAAAATGGAGGATCTTGAGCAGGGTATTCGGCTTATTAACAAAGGCTGCTACATGGCATCTGTTGATCTAAGACATGCTTACTATTCTGTCAAAATTGCTGTAGAGCAACTGAGATTTCTATGTTTTAAATGGCAAGGAAAAATTTATCAATTCACCTGTCTTCCTAACTGCGTTGCAGAAGGCCCACGTTTATTTAATAAAGTAATGAAATCTGTTTTGGCCAAACTGAAAGAGATGTGTCATATCATCACCAGTTTCCTTGATGACACACTTATTTCACACAACACCATTGTAGGATGTTATGAGAGTATCCACGCCACTGTAGAATTTCTCAGGAAGATTTTATTTATTTATTTAGCTTTTTTTTTTGCATCACTGAGGACAAATCTGTTTTGGTTCCCACAAAATGTTTAGAGTACTTAGGGATCGTCATTGACTCAAACACAATGACAGTAACACTACCTGAGAGGAGACAACGAAAAATAGTTCAAAGCTACAAACAATTATTTAATGTTGTTAGAGCAAAAATCAGGGATGTGGCCAAAGTCATTGGGTTATTGGTTGCAGCTATTCCAGCAGTGGAAATGGGGAAACTGCATTACAGGAGGTTGGAGACTGCAAAGATTTCAGCATTAAAGAAAGAGAAAGGTAATTTTGATATATGGATGGGCATCACACATGAAATGAAGGCAGATTTAATTTGTTGGTTAAATCACATTTCAAAGGAAAACAGGAAGATTTTTTGGAAAGGTACGGAAATAGATCTGTATACAGATGCATCAAACTTCGGTTGGGGTGGCTCCCTTAATCATCATCAAGTTAATGGGAGATGGTCCTTAACAGAAGCAAAATTGCACATCAATGCAAAAGAACTCAAAGACATATTATTGACCATCAGTTCCTTTGCACAGCATATCAAAGGACAACACCTAAGAGTGTTTTGCGATAATACAACAGCATGTCAATGAAATGGGTGGCACGAAATCTGCAGTGTGTAATGACATCTGCCTCAAAATTGGTGTAAAATGAATAATGTCTGGATTACATGCTCCCATGTACCAGGTAAAGTTAACCTCCTAGCAGATGTTGCATCTCGTAAGTTCAATGACAAACATGAATGGAAGTTAAATGAGGACATTTTCAAAGAGTTATATGAGCACTTTGGAGTTTCTAGTATAGATCTATTTGCTTCCATATTGAATAAGCAGATGCCTCGTTTTTGTTCATGGAAACTTAACCAAGAGGCTGAACACTTTGATGCTTTTCCAATTTGTTGGTCACAGTTTGAGCTGATTTATGCTTTTCCCCCTTTTGCTTTGATTGCCAGATGTCTTCAGAAAATAAGAGCAGAGATGGCAAAGGGATGGTTGATTGTGCAACAGTGGCCATCCCAACCATGGATAGGGACTCTGCTCACGTTGTTTGTCAAGGGACCGCGTCTGATAACAAGAAGGAAGAATGTACTGTGTCAGCCATCAGGAGCAGAGGAACACCACATGCTGAAACACACTAGATTGATGGCAGGTCTCTTATCCGGCAACAGCTACGAGACAGAGGCATTTGCTGAAACACACTAGATTGATGGCAGGTCTCTTATCCGGCAACAGCTACGAGACAAAGGCATTTCAACAGCATGCACGGGCATCATCATGGCTTCCTGGAGACCCGCAACTGCGAAACAGCATCGATCATACGTCACCAGGTGGCTACAGTTTTGTAATAAATGGAACATCAATCCCCTTACTGCCACTGTGACTGATATTATATATTTCCTGTCTGATACTTTTCACAGAGGTGTGGGATATGAATCTGTTAATACTGTGAGAGGAGCTTTGTCCTTGCTGAGGATAGTTGTGGAAAGATGCAGAGCAGGAAATCACCCTCTTGTCAACAAATTTTTGCGAGG